>JASGAT010323875.1:0-11152 GCA_030220025.1 Chelon auratus | reverse complement strand
CTAGACCAGACCAGACACCCCCACCCCATAGCAATGACACTCCTTGATGGCAGCAGCCATCCCCAACACAGGGACACACACAAAAACAAGCCTTCCCTCAACCTATAGGACCACATGTCTGATATTTTGGAGGCCTCCATTGTGCTAGTAACATCCACATGAATGCCAGGTCCAAAAGTTTCCCAGCAGAACACTGAATTGTCACAAGATGGCCAATGTTATTCACTTATCCAGTCAGTGGTTTTAATGTTGTGGCTGATTGGTATGAGACTTTCCTCTACGTGCAGCTCAAAACGCCTGCTTGTATCGCAACCTAACTGTATGTGCCTTCCATATCCACACTGATTGGATATCCTGAAGTAGGACCGAGTTTTGGTGTCCTCAGGAATCTAAAGCAAGTCCAGTTATCTTAACAGTTGAAGACTCAGATCAATCTGGAGAGATTTTGCAGACAAAATGGTTTGTTTGTTTTTTTACATGATTGTACACACAAGGTGGTATTATGCATATTCACAACTGACCAATAATAATCAAACTGGAAAATACTGATCTTGGGGTTTTTGAGGTCCCTGGGATCAGCAGTCGAGATGTTTTCCTGGTCTGTAATCCAGCACAGGCACCGTGGAGTCAAGTTGGCATCACAAGTTTGTCAGCACTAGCAGAGAAGTTAAAGATACAGGTGTGGCCCAGGATCAAGCACAGCTCTAGATATGATGGCTTTCCGTTTACAAAGGGGCTGTGAAAAACAGCATTGCTTAAACAATGTCTACCTCCTTTTTGGATTCTATGCCTCTTCATAAAACAATACTGCACAGAATTATATTGGTCAGTACTATTAATCCAGCAGCAAACTGAATTTGATACAGAGCCCCTGGATTCTCTTTAAAGGAAGCATGTTTGATGTCAAGTCTGGCTTCTGTGAAAAAAGCTTACAAACCTTACGATTGTAGCCAGAAGTAACTGCCTTTTACAGTGGCTTCATTTTCTGCTTTAACAGCAGAAAAGCAAGCATACAAACCATTATATCACTCATTCTCCATCTGAGACTCTGGTACCTCTGTCCCATCCATACAGCATCAAATCAGTCGGTCAGTCAGAATTCACACAGGGCAAACACATGCTTAGTGTGTAGTTACCCGGGTTTAATGGTTGAATTAACTTCTCTTTTAAATTTGAAAGTTCCTCAAACCAAATGCACCTTTTCTTTTGCTTTATTGATGATACAGTGGTTTACATGAAATTATATAAATGTACAAACGGACTGACTGTATCCATCTGATTGTTGCTTTGTCTGCCCTGTTGTCTATGATGGAGATGTGGAAATGTTCTCAAACCACTGACTTACTGACCTTGTACTGTAACTAGCATCCTGAATGCCTTTCTCTTTAGTTTGTCATTGGGGCAGCTGCATTTTTGGAATCTTGTCTGAAATTGTAACACATAAGCTCTGAACTCATCTCTTGCCATCAGCTAGCCTTGGTTTAAACTTTAGTTTTCATGAACCTGACTCACACTCTGTCCTTAAACTCAACTACTCACATCCTCGCTGTCTGAACATGGAGTCATCTTTCGAAGTTAAGGTGAACATGGTCTCTTTTTTTTTTTACTTTGTCATTGTGTTTTTAGGAACATTTTAATATGATCTCCACACATTAAGATCGGTTTTTGACATTCTGTCCTAGACTTGTTCCTTACAAGTAGCAATGTTCAGTGTCTTAACTGTGGAGTGGAACTTGTAAATGTGACCAGTAACATTCACTGTAGTCGTAGTTGATGGAACTCTCACATTGGTCACCTGCCTCTCATTTACCACCTCTTCATATTGTGTCTGTATGTCTAATTCTGTTCCAAACATGTTACACGTAAATAAAGTGAATTTCTTTTCATTTTCCTTTCATTTTACAAAGCAGAGCTGCAGTTGGCTGCTCAGGGACTGAGAACAAACAACAACTCTGCCCTGAGCAGCACTTGTGGGGAGGTAACACTTGCTTTCATTGGAACAGAAAATGATGGGGGGACTGATGTCTGCCTGGTCTGGTCGGGGTAAAGAGGAGGGCAGAGAGTGAGAGGGGATGAACATTAGGAAAGACTCTTTGCTATAACTATCCTGGAACTATAATAATCAAGAAGAACATTTTTCCTAAACTTCAGTGTTGTCAATCAGGACAGATATCTGCACCTTCAGGTTTTTACACAACAGGAGCAGGATTGTGTACTGGCATGTCCTGATCTGTGTTTAAATACACAGATACAGTGGGGCATGTCTGTGTATTGACAAGACTGGCTTCCTTCCAAAGGGCATGCAGCTCATGCTCAAGCAAGCAGCCGACCTGGCATTCAACAATTGGTTAAGGTGAACGCAGTATCGTGTCCACCATGTCTAAAAATCCAGTACACAATCTTGTCTTTGTTCACATGCTTCAACGTGCTATTCATGTGTGGGCCTTGTAAATCCCACACAGATGAATGAGCCAGCAGTTTCATGTTTCATGTAAGCTGAGAAATATCAGTGTTGCTGGCATGTTGGGATATATATCAGCACACATACAGACTGTACTGTCATCAACTGGAGATGTCTTGTAGATGTTGTATGGCTGTATATATTGCACCCTAAAGCAAAACAATACTTACTTGGAAATGTGACCAATGCATCCTGCCCAGCTAGGCGGATATTTATTCCCCCCAGCCTCACACTCCTCATTTTATTTTTATATACAAATGACACACGATATGAAATGCAAATTACTTTATGGATGTGTGCAGTATGATTGGTGACCAGAGCAATAATGACTGGAACTTTATCTTTACGACAGAACTTTATTTATCTGCAAAACCAAATTTGAAATTGTACACGAACATGCTACGTCTAATCGAGCAATTCAAGCTCGATTTCTCGGAATGTAAAAAGTAAAAGAGTACTGTATAGGCCGGCATCAGCCAAAACGTAGTGACTAGACTCACCCGAAGAGACAGAGACAGGTAGGGGGGATCAGAAAAGACAGGTACTAATTTGAATTGAAAGGTTGTAGCTGAGGTGGCACCACGATACGCAAGCCGCTACCTGCAGGGAGAGGCGTTGGGCGGAATGTAATCCAGGCGGCAGTCAAAGGCCGAGTCCTTGATGTGCACACCTTTGACATCACATCTAAAGAATTCATTAATCAAGATGTTTAGGACCTTCAGCATTCTGCAAAAATGTCAAAAAGTATTTGTCGTTCTAGCAGTACATGTTCACGTCACAAGATTAAAAGTTATCTTGTCTTTGGCTTCATTGGTCTAAAAAGGCTTTTAAATAAGCCAGCTACATATGAGGTATTTCCAACAGCATAGAGGATTACTAAGCACACACACAGTACATATCAGCATAGTTTATATAAATCCATCACAGACAGAACATATATTGTGAATCAATAGCCTGGTACATTTCAAGGGGGAACTCGACCCCCTGCAATCTTAATCCGGTCCGAATATTGTGTTTTGTCAGTTAAAAATATTAAGTAAGCAAAACCTCTTTCAACACATTATGGAAAGTGGCTCAATTGTAAAAAACTATTCTTCCGCCAGTTTACAGAAACCCTGAAAGAGTAAGAGCTCCGTCATCTAAAGGATCACTGATGACAAACCCTTGACTTCTAGCGCTCCCTCCTTCACTCTTTTGTCCCCGTCCACTTCTCCATCTCTCTCAGCCGTCTCTCTAGGATGGTGACCTGCTCCTCCAGGCGAGCAGTCTTATCAGCGGCATTGGAACCCCCCGAGGTCCCTACTCCCAACACGACGCAGATGCACACCAGGAGTGCTAGTCGCATCGCCATGGTCTCCGTGCCCGCCTGGTGGTCCCTCAGGATAAGTCCAAACAAAGCCAAAGCCAGGGCCCATTTCAGCACCCTCAGAGCCTGCCTCAGGGTGGAGGCAACCAACCGGAAAGCAAGAGAGATAAGCCAGTAGCCAATGAAAGCCACGAGAGCCCACTGAGCAACAAAGGTCAGCCCCTCTGGAGTTACTTTGTCGATGGGGAAGCCAACTGTGAAAAAATAAAAATAAAAATAAAATAAATAAATATATAATACTGTTAAATCTAATAATTTCTAATTTAAATTTATTAAGGATCACAAAGAAATTATGACTAAATTCTAAATCCTAATAAACCTTTCTCATCTCTATAATTATATGACACATGGTGAATAGACAGGGTCTTCTGTTTCTTCTGTAGAAAAGCTAACATGAGTAACAGATTGTTCTGGGGATGCACAAAATCACACTGAGCTGATTTTTGAAGGTTGTCTTGTGTATTTATCGGTGCAATCAAATGAACTGCTATCGGTATACATCTCATTATAATCAGTGACTGAATTTTTAACCCCCTGTCCAACAAAATGACGTGACAAAGTCTGACACAGCCTCTCCACAGAGAAGACTAGTCTGTATTTTCAATTTGTGCATAAAGACTCTTACACTTGGCTAAGGTGAAAAAACTGGTGCATTAACACCAGCAAAATGTGACAAAGTACAGAGTGATTAAGCAAATAAGAACAAAGTCATGAAGTGTGTGACATGAAACAAAGACATGCATGATTTTCACTGGATGACTAAATTCTGTTTTGCAATTTCTGGTTTTACTAAAGAACTTTCATTCGTGTCGTCTCATTGCTTCCTCTTTATCTGCACTGATTTAATGGTGTATCAACAAGTAAAATTATTAACAACAATAACTGCATTTAAAAAAATAATTATTAAAATCTCTTTATTTAAAACTTAATGACTGAATAAACTGAGGAGGAAGGCCGGCTCTGTCATTGGCTGCAGACAGGAGACTTTTTGAAGAGGTGGTGGAGAGGGGGACACTGAACAAACTGTTACTGATCACGGATAACCATGACCACCCTCTCCACCAAATAATGGACAGACAACGGAGCATCTTCTCTAAAAGGGCCGCTACAGGAAGTCTTTCCTGCCACAAGCCATCAGTCTGCACAACTCCTCATATGGATCGTTGTCATATTGCTATTTCATCTTACAACACAGTGTGGAGCACTATTGAAGGCTATTGATGGTGCTGACTTGCAGCCTGTTTTCATACAGGCTATACATATCTGCAGCACAGTATGTAACACATAAGCTGTCTGTTCTCAGCTTTTCTATGTATTCAGGTCAAGAATATAGATTTAATTTGATTTTTTGTAAGCAACTTTCTACTGTGATTTTAATTAATGACATAATCAGCAACTAGTTGGAGTCAACATGACTTTCATCACATAACAGTCTTTGCTTTAAGATTTTAAAAAGTCTGAAGGTGTATAAACCACTAGTAGCTAGCTGGAAAACCAGCGGTAACTCGTCATTTTCACTGAGAAGAGGAGCATCCACCGTAGTACAAGGCGCTTAATACTTGTGAATTTCAAGGTGTGTGCACTCATATTTGGGCTGAACAGTGATCTCGATAGCACATCTATCATTCCTGAGCAGCCTCTAGATTTAAATGACCGCCAGCAATAGGTTTCTGCTCCTATTTCCAACATATTTTAGCCTTACTTTAGTACAATGAGAGGAAGTGGTGACGCACCATACATTTTTATATACTGCACAGTCTATGCTTAGTATGCAGGGGCCTTCCATGCATCCATTCCTGATGTTAGAACGGGTGAGCCGCTGCACATATGAGAGGGGGGCCAAGATCAACAGCACCACAGTGTGAGCAGACCTGACATTTATTCATAGGAACTTCTGGTTTCACTCTTTACTGGGCCGTTGGTGGGAACAGCCTTACCTTGGATCCCAGCGGCCTCCAGGAAGTGGGAGATATACTGGAGTAGTGTGTTCATACCAGCAGCAAGACTTTCTGCTAGAACCCCCAGAACCTGAGAGAACGCCTGGTGGTCAGGGTAGTAGTTTAAAAAGAAAAAAAGAAAAAAAAAATAGAAGAAGAAGAAAAAAAGAGGTTTAAAGACAAGACAGTGAACAACAGCTTTGTTAGCGTGCAAGTTAACACTTAAAATGAAAAGAGAAAACCAGGAAGTTACCCTTCACACTTATCAACATAAAGCACAGTTGTAAAGTTATAAAATTACATGTCAATGTTCTGCATTGACAAGGGGGGTACTTTACACCACACACATTTTTATTAATATTTACAGTGCTTAACCCATGGTTTAGCCAGTGTTGCACATTAGCATACACAGGGGTCATAGGTTACAAGCAATGGTTACAAGTAGTTTTTTCAAAAGTGAGTTAACACTTCCGGTTTGGAACACTCTATTGTTCTTAAAGTGTATAATGTGGCCTCCATACTTCTGTGCCCCTGTCAAACGGACAAAACAACAGCAAAAAAAACTTTATTCAAAGAGAAAGAAGGCAAAAAAATAAACCGGCTACTAAACGAAATTACTTATATATTTCACCTTCTGCACCGACAGCACCGTCTGCTCCCCCGCCAGACCGCTCAAGTAGGTCTTTCCCTCCCCGGTCAGGTGGGCCAGAGCTGCCCGGAGCTCCTGCATCACTCCAGGAGGTCCATCCTGGGACACTTTCTCCCCCGAAACAGAGAGCACGAAGACACCGAGGACACACAGCAGACCAAATGAAGCCCTCCCGTTTGAATGAGAGCACATTGTGAGAGCGAATTTGTTGACGGCGACCTCCCGAGAGAAACACACTTACGAACAATATAACATTACAAACATATGGGCCTGTAGTCGAGGAGGAAAAACTACGTGAAGCTACATGTAAGTAGCCACGGAAGAACACGCAAAAAAGTTTCTTCAGCAAAGACAGAGAGGAGCTTTTTTGTGAATGAAAAGACGAAACTGCCACCTACTGGGCTGAGTGTGCAAGTTAGGTTTCCATGACGGATTTACTCCCTTTTCCTCATTTATAGTGCTGCGTTCAAGTACCAACCCTTCAAATCCGTCAGCCAAATACAGTGATGCTCAGGATTATTTGACTAAAAAAATGACTTCAGACACAAGCGTGATTTCACACTTGTCCGGACAGTAGACAGAGAGAATCTGATCAAACAAATGAAGCAGAAATATTATGCTTTTGTGTTTGTTTAATCAAGAAAAAGTTTCATTTGTTCATATGTGAAGATCTGGTGTGACCCCCTTGTGCAGCAATAACAGCAACTAAACATAACTTCTGATCAGTCGACTACTGCGGCTCGGAGGAACATTAGCCACTTCCTCAGTACAGAACCACATGAACTGCTTTCTTCAGGTCCATTCGCAGCATTTGTATTGGATTAAGGTCAGGACTCTGACTTGGCCGTATCAAAAACATTCATTTAGTTCTTCTAACCTTGCTTTTCTTGTGCAACATGTGCTTGAGTCTTTGTCTTGCTGCAAGGCCTAATTTCTCTTAAGATTCATCTCACGTACAGATGTCCTGACATTTTCTTTTAGAATTCACTGGCATAAATAAGAATTCACTGGTCCATCAGTGATGGCAAGCCGCCCTGGCCCAGATGCTGTTAAACAGGCCCAAACAAGGACATTTCCACCCCAGTGTTTCACGGGGGACATGAGTTTCTGATGCTGGAATGCAGTGTTGCTTTGTCACCAAACCTGACGTCTCTCATTTAAACCAAGCAATTCTAGTTTGGTCTCATTAGTCCACAAGGCATTTTCAGTAGTCTTCTGGCTTGTCCGTATGATGTTTAGCAAACTGCAGATGGGCAGAAATGTTCTTTTTGGGGAGCAGTGGCTTTGTCCTTGCCACTCTACCATGCACACCATTCATTCATGAACATTAGCCAATGTGAGAGACCTTTAGTTGCCCAGATTTTACCCTGGGTTCCATTGTGACCTCTCAGACTATTACGTGTCTTGCTTTTGGGGTGATCTCTGCTGGTGGACCACTTCTGTGGAGGTTAACAGTCTTAAATCTACTCCATTTCTTCACAATCTGTCTGACTGTGGATTTGTGGGTTCCAGACTCTTTTCCAGCCTGATGAGCAACACCAACTCTTTTTCTAAGGTCACCAGAAAGCTCCTTTGTCCGTGCCATCATACACTGAGCAAAACAAAACAGGGCACTGAACGAGACCCAGTCTCATTACACTGACTAGAAACACTTCTGAACAGATAGACTCTAATTTGGCCTTGAAATGAACTTGTAATCCTAGAAGTGCACTTACCTTTGCCCCTCGCAGATGTGTAATATTGACCCCTGCATAAACAAATACAAAAACATATTTCTTTATTTGAGTTCTGTTTCTCTACTGCCATGACTTGTGTGAAAATCTGCCGATGTTTTGATCACATCATCACACACCACAACAATAAAGGGCCAATGCAGCAATGTAGAAAATTTCACATACTTGTAAGTGTCACTGTATATTGGTCGCAATACTATTACCAAAGGATAAATAATCATTTATTTATATGGCAAAAGAAAAACACTAAACTATGAGAAAATTCTACAATCGTCTTTGAAACTGAGACACTCCTGATAGGACAGGTTGTAGACGGTATTTTCTTAAAATGGTGCTCCGTATTAAAATGAATTACATATTTAAAATTAGCATTGACACGTGGACCACACAACAAGACGCTGAACCCCCAGTCGCTCCTTGTGTGTGAATGTGTGTGTGCTTGGGTGAACGAGTGGGTAAATGTGACTTTAAGTAAAAAGGTAGAAAGCGCCAAATAAATACACGACCATTTACATCTCTGGCAAAGAAACTGTAAATGACCCTTTTTGTTATTCTTCATAAAGTACTACACTTGTGGATCATAGTTGTTAGTTTTTAGGATAGATTTCTTTTCTGGTGACTCTTTTTATGTGTGTTCTCAAGTCTATGACTCAAATACGCAGAAAGAACTAGATGTTATTTCAATGCGTGTTGCTCCAGCAGGTATTCCATCTGAGATATTTCCCTTAACCAACGTTTTCATGTTATCCCTTGTCTGTCAAGAGGCTAATGTAACCTTAGTCCTGCCTATACGTGTTATAGAACAACATATTTTCGGAAACAGTTTTAGTAAACAGTGTTATATTGAGGGGAGCACACGATTTATCAGACAACAAAGCTACAGAGCATCTTTATTTCCTTCACTGATTTGCATGAGCAATGTACTGCTGTGATCCAAATCTACCGATTATTCCAAACGCGTTGTCATTGCTGCTGATTGTGTGTTTGTGAAATAACGAATTGCGGAACATTTGATTTGAGCATTTTGCGGCCCGCTCTCTAAGAAATTAAAGTTATTTAGTTATGTTCAATTTTATTTATGTAGCGCCAATACAATCCAAACTGTCTCAAGACGCTCTATAGAACCCCAGAGATACATAAACACTGTTTCGGTCATAACATGTTAAGCCCAACACAACAACATTTAACATTTAAGCATTATTCAAGGAATGTTCAGGCACCTGTATCCACTGCATTATTCATCCATACAGATAGAGATTACAAATGCTTTAATTCCTCTCACCCCAACCCCCATCGTTTTGTGTGTGTGCATGCGTGGGTGCATGTGTGTTAGTCAGTTTTAAGTGTTTGGAAGGCAGAGACCGACAGGAGGCAGTGCAGGACGGCAGCTCCGGTGTCATAGAGCAGCAACAGCAGTATCACACTTGAGGACAAGTTCTGCAGAAGTCAAGAAAACACATCAAACAATTACACACGTTGCTGTGACTGAAAATACGTTCTATATATTACCGTATGAGAATATGTATGAGGTAAAGAAGCAAGCTTTGATGACACTAACCACCAGGCGTTGTTGTGGACAGCCGTAATGTGAGTAGATGTAGCGGTCCATTGATTCGGACGGACACAGGTTTTCACTGTGTTGACTGCTCAAGGTGTAGCAGTAAATGCAGAAGGCAAGCAATGCCCCAATCAGACCGGCCACATTACTGCAGACGCAACCTCGAAGCTGTGGAGGGGCAGTCAGTTAAAGCAGTTATACAGTCAGCTGTTCACTCATGCCTTAGATCAGTGGTGTCAAACCCAATCAGAAAACTGACTCCAAATCACGGGCCAACCAGAGTGGGTATTTATTTAAAATGAGACACGGTTCGTCTTTTCAGATATATTATCAGAAATCATTAATACATAAATATGAATTTAACTTTTTCCAAGCCATAATAAAGAATTTAGAATAAAACCAAGCTCACCGATTAAACAAGCAATGAGAACAAATTTCCAATAAAACACATCTGTGGCCTTTTTTGTGTATTACTCTCTTTTGGGAGATTCCCACTGACTTACTGCAAATGAAAATGTTTTTTCTCACAAATTCAACAGATTTAAAGGGAACATGAAGGGGGATAAAGGGGATGAAAATGTCACTTTTTTAGCCTTTTCTATATTTAGTAGGGAATAAAAGCTGATTCAAAAGCCATGTAGTCAGTTTGTTATGAGTGGTCTGAGAGTGAAAATGTGTCATTCAACAAGCCGCTTCAAATTTGACTGATTTGTGACGTAACTAGCTTGCTCTGCCCTGTCGGTCAATGGTCCCTACACGGCTTCAGACAGCCTCCTCCTTCCGTGTTCATGGGTAGCGACGACACTGGCGAAGCGAAGCCACATTTTGTTTCAGCACGCATCGCACACACATCAAAAATGAAGGCGTCCTGGCATGCAACCTGTAAGCTCACATGCAAAACCTGCGGGTATGTTACAAACACTTTCCCCCAGAATGTTTCACCAGCTGGGGCCAATACAACGCTGTTTTTCAGAAGACATTGTGAGATTAACAGTCCACAGTGTAGTTTCCCAACATTATCTGTATGTTGTATGAATACGTTGTTATCGACACTGAATCGGCGCCAAAATAAAACATAAAAGAGGGGCTAATGTGATGGTTACTATACAGTGGAGAGCAGAGCTAACCAGGGAGCTAAGTTAGCATGTCAAGGCTGTGTTAAACATGCTGCTGTTATTTGACTAATGGACACTTTGTGTGTCTGTATGTTAGAATACGTTAACTGACTGGTGTTTAGCTGTAGTAGTGTTGTCATAAATATTTTAGTACGTTTTCTGATAGCCGTGTGCGCTACCATGGAACAGTTGGCTAACCGATTTAGCCCGTTGTCTGCTAACTGGTTCAGCGTAACTACATCTTTGTTTAAGAATCTCTGTTCACATATTTTAGTATTTAGCACTCTGATACTTGTAGCCTGAGCATTTATGGGTCAACCGTATGGACTGATG
>JASGAT010323866.1:0-13285 GCA_030220025.1 Chelon auratus | reverse complement strand
TTAAACCTCTATGCCTGACCCTTTACAGTAGTGCATGTACACACATCCCAGACATTAGTACAATACTGTGATGGAACAAACCTGCAGGCAACAAAGGATTCCACGGATTCAACTGAAAACAATAATTTTAGGGTTTTGAGGATTAAAGATGATAATGCCACATTACCAGGCGATGAGTAATGTAGAGGATAATGTTGACTGAGTTCATGCGGTGGCTGATATCTTCCCAAAATGAGGTAACTACAACAACTGGCTTAGTGTCCGCCCAGGGCAGATAGTAGTAGTGGTTACCTGAAAAAAATTACACACCAGCAAAATTGGTCAAAAAGCAGACTTTATATTAATACTTTCATGATCCAGAGCAGGCTTCACAGCTCACCATCAAATACAGCACAGCTGTACTGAGTAGTGGAGGCCAGCGGTTTGCAAGTGGTGTCCAGTTTGTTGCCGTAGTTACCGATGCTGACCTCAAACTGGACTGGTTCTCCTGGTTCCTGAATCATGGAGGCGCTGTGGAAGACTGCACACAGACAGTATTTTCTCCTCCTCTGGTACTTCTGATTCAGGAAAAGACACATTTTGAAACTTTAGTGTCACGCCAGGTAATTTTTTAAGGAAAATTTATTCATATCCAGACATCCAATGACCCAAATCTTGAATAAAATCCACTATCAAACAAAACCACATGTACCTCGTCTCAATACTGTACCTGTGTCACCAGAATGTCATCGCTCTGGATACTGTCTACTGTTTTGTCGGCTTTCCCCTCTAGTTTAGTGGACAGTTCGACAAGAATCCTGCCCCTGTACGCCACTCCTTCTCCCTTTATAAAGACAAAATATGAACATAAAATCCTGACAGGGATAGCAGGAAGGAGACTGTTAAAAAATGTGTTATAGGTGCTATTTATTGAAAAGCAAAAATGCCTTCTATTTACATACCTTGCCATAATTGAGGTCCTCATAGGGGTCTGGCAGGCCGGTGAACTCTCTGGGGCTGCCATACAGGTTGACATAGCAAGGCCCAAACACAGGCAGAAAACCCACCTCGGATTCCCCCGAGTTAGCTGGAGAAAGATAAAATCACCTTTGCGTAAATATTTAAGCAAAGCTAAGCATGACTTTAAAGTTAGTATGTTGGTTTATTTGGAGACAGTGAGTGCTGGGAAAGCAGGTGGCAGAGACTAGGGAGGACAAACGGTGTGTGAGATAACATTTAAATCTGTCAAAACGGAAGCAAGCACAGAAATGTGCACGAGCAGGATCTAAGCGTTCACAACATGCTTAATGCGCTACGTTCCATGCAACACAGAGCGAAAAAGAGCTCAGGTGAACCTTCATATGATGGAATTTCCAAATCTCCTGTGTGTTCCGCTATTCCAAAGATAAAAAAGGACAATTTGAGAACCACTTAGAAATCAGTGCATCTAAACACATAAGAGCAAAGCAGATTTCACACAGTAATCCAACTGTAAACAGACGTAAAGGCTGTAGATTTTCACTAATATCCAGGCTGCTGCATTTTTTTTTCCCAAAAAACATTTAATTATTATTCTGTTTTTGTTTTTCCTGAAAAACTAATGTAAAAGAATACCTTCTATTTCTCCACCAGAGGAGGCAATCTTGGCCAGGTTCAGGTATGTGGTGCCAATGGCATCATTTCCTGTCAGACGATCCCTGAAACCACACATGAAAACTTCAGACTCGCAATGCATGCACACATAGCTCTCGACTCATGTGATTAACTGCTAAATTACATGTAAATATGCTTATGCTTGTGCATTGTCACACTCCGCATTTTAAAATCTCTATATAGGACTTAAAATGCATTTAGCCTGAATGGTTTCACTTTCAAGAGGAAATCTATTGGTTTCAGGATCTGAGTGTGTTTTCAACACCTTCTCAGGGGCACACCGTTTTTCTAACCTTCTCCACTTGTGCTTATTTCCTTCCAGCCTTCCTGGACCTGAGTTATCTTGACCCTATATCTGACGGTTCACTTTCACAGAAACACACAATGATGGAAATTAGCTGAGAGGCAGTGCCAACAGAGCAATGAGGGGAAGGGAAGGGCCAACGCAGTCTGAGTCACACTCACTGCTACATTATGCTCCTGTGGTTGGTGTAAGAATACAGCTGACCACACTGAACTGCCGAGGCACTGTAGTAAACTTTTTCAACTCCAAGCGCTTTGTAACATTCCTTACTTCATGAACAAACCGTGAAAGGAGAATAGCTGAAAACTCCAACATTTAAACTGTAATCTTG
The DNA here is from genome assembly GCA_030220025.1 of Chelon auratus. Classification (NCBI taxonomy): domain Eukaryota; kingdom Metazoa; phylum Chordata; class Actinopteri; order Mugiliformes; family Mugilidae; genus Chelon; species Chelon auratus. Next base: position 11,018 of record JASGAT010323866.1, on the reverse strand, counting down.
TTCAACTTACCAATCGAAGACTGTCAGTTTGACACGTTCACACATGGAGGGGAACTTCAGAAAATGCAAGAAACAGATTAAACGGAGTGAGAATAGAAAATAACTTCCTGATTTCAATGTTATTTTGCGCTATACAGCTTTTCGTCTTCAGGTCTCATTACCTTGACTTGAAGGTTAAGCACTTGGTTCCACTCAGGGTTTGCATTCTTCTCAATGATCTGAGTACACAGCTAGATGGACATAAAAACACACATCAGCTTTTCTTCTGTAGGCAACACTAGCATTTGCTGAATTAAGCAGCTGTGGCTGAAAAGAGAGGAATGATCAGGAACCTTTCGGCCAGCAAAGCGAGCTTCTACAAATGGATCCACCAAGTTCTTCTTGTTCTCCTCTCCTCCAAACATTTCTCTCATGGTCTGGACAAATGCATCATCCACTAAAACAAGGACAATGAAATGATCATAGTTTATTTAGCAGATTTCTAACACACTGTACTTGCTTTTATCAGTTTGAACAGTTCTAAAATGTTAAATGTCACTTAAGTTCAACAAGCAACTAGCTGTTTTTTGGGGGTTTTTTTGCATGTGAATTTGTCTTATTGTGCAGAATGTGTAAATAATAATTTTGTTAAAATATTGGATCTCTCCTGATCTAGTGCTTCTCTTACTCTGAGGGACGTCCTCAGCTCTGAACACCTTCAGCGACAGAGTGGCCCATCGCAGAGTAACACCCGCTGGCAGCAGCATGTTGCTCTCTATGTCATCCTGGTCATCGTTGGACTCCCTCTTCTCCACCTACGGCGCATGAGACAGACAGAAGAGTCCACGAGAGAAAGTGGAGAGCATAACCATTATATGAGGTAAGAGGAACCAACTACAGCAAGCGAAAAGTCATCCGGGGCCTGTCACTCATACCGGAGGCTCATCTCCAGTCCCAACTATGAAGAGGCTGACTTTGAGGTAGCCTTTGGCCCCAGAGCTGGAGTCATCTGGGTCATTCAGCAGGAGCCATTTCCTCATGACACAGTGGGCTGCAATGGGAGCACACGTACAGATCAATATAGAGAGCAATACCAGGCAGAAAGTTTTAGAAATACCAGTGAGAACATTACGATTTGGCAAAGCTAACCATTTGTATCAGTGGTGGATAGTGTAAAGACTTTTTGTCGAGTCAAACCCGTACTAAATTATGTTTTTGACCACTTCTAAGTATTGTTAATAGGTTGTGAAAACAGCATTGACATAACTTTGTGTAACTTATTGGCATTCGTTCTTAATATACATTGCACATCCAGCAGTGTAAGATGTAGCATACACTATGTGTGCAACTGTGTTTCCAGTATAAACTCTACTTTGAGTAAAGTTGCATGACAGCAATGCAAAACAACAAGCTAAAAATGCAAAAAACAAATGCCATCGAGCCGATGGGAATTGCAGAGTCATGTAAATGATCTAAAAATGTGGGGCTTCATGTAAATAAAAAATATATATTATATAATGTAAAAGGAAAAAAAATCATAACAAGTTTACAATGTTGTTACATTGACATCAATTACAGAAACTTGGCAGAAATCTGTGGATAATAACATGATATACTCATATGTCTACACCAGCCAATGTGAAAGAGCAAATGTAAATCAGAGTCAAATCTGTGGTTTGTGACGAGCGTACCTGGTTCATCATAAACGTAACCAACATCCAGCTGAGTGAAAAAACAACAAGAAGAGATCAGCCAGACTCATGAGAGCACATTAACCACACCTTTATTTTATTATTTATTTTACGCATTAACAGTGTAGAAGACATTAAACCAGGTACCTTGAATTCTCCCATGAGACTGTCAGCCCTCAGCGAGTACGAGTTATACACCTGCAGAGAACAGCGCAGCAATTCAAAGTTCCCACTGACAGAAGGACATCAGCATAGACATGCATTGTACGTACCCGGAAGCTGATGTTCTGATCGAACAGATCTGATGGCAGCATGTGGACATTGTAGAAGAACATCTGCGAAAACCCAGAAACAAATAAATGGAGATGGACCAAAGGAAAACTTTTTTTACTTGAAATATATGTTGAAGCACTGTGAGAGTAAAGTGTCAGTACCTCATCAAAGAAGGGGTTGTTTCCTGTCTTGATTCTCGTCCTGTGGGTCTGTCCACACACATGAACCTTCACCACTGGTTTGATGTTGTTGCCAGACAACTGGCGGGCCTCGATGATTCGGACACGAATCTGAAAGTCACAGAGAGTGTTACAGTATCAGCATGGATGAACCCACTCATCTGGCAGTTCATTAGGTACACTAGTTGCTATAAATGCCTTCTAATACCGTATAACAGTCCTGCTCTACATATTGACTTCATGAATGCATGATATGTGTAAAAAAACAGAGAGCTGTTGATTCAGCTATGAGACTCTTCAATGGAATTTTCACCTTTCTGGCACCGTTTCAATATAAACTGAACATTATAACCGTCATAAAAACGGAGTTGCAGCATCCTGTTATATCAGGATGCATTAGTTTTCACTTGTGAACTGAATGGTTTGGCATGTGACTATATATATCATTTATCAAATTAAATTTATACAGATGAGACTGTACAGCATCAGAATAACTCAAACAGTAACTACATGTCAAACTGTACACATACCAACTCTAAATGTTTGGATTCCAGCTAAACAAGAAAAAATATGTCCTTTACTTGCCCAGCAATAATTTGCAATAGCCTTTATTTTTTGTTGGTCATTGTGTAGCACAGAAAACTGACCTGAAAGTCCTGGGGTTTATTGACAAGTCGGTGGCGATTCTGTGCCCTGGAGAGCTTCTGGCGGAGGTTAACAGGCTGACCAGAGGATGAGGAGAGGCCTGCAGAGCCACTTTGGCCTCCATCTGGTGAAGTCCCATCACCCTCATCACCTCCAGCATCACCACTACCTCCTAAAGAGCAGGAAAAAAGCATAATTGGAAATCAAAGACTGGACATGCCCCAAATCAAAAGAGATGCTACTAATAAACCATTCTTGCAGTGCACTGCATCAATAAGAATTACATAAACATACCAGCATCCAATGCAGCATCTCCAGCTAGAGGATCATTGGGGTTTGGTGCAGCATTGGCTGGAGAATTGTAGGCAATCACTAGGTTGATTGTGGCCTGAAAAAAAAAATGATCGGTTGACCATTTTATTTCATTTTCATTCATTCATTTCATTTTAAATTCATATTGATGGAATGAAACATACTCCAATACTCTGTCCATTCTCATTGACCAAAGGAACATTTTTCGATGGGAGTGATTTCACTTGACCTGAGGCGAGGTCCCTTAAAAAGATTTTAGCTGACCCAAGGAATCTGTTGGAATAAAAGCAAAGCATGGACACATTACAAACAGTATTACAGTAATAGCCAAATAGCATTATTTTATACGCATATGACATTTGAATAAGAAGATCTTGCGCTGTCACAACTTTGTACTGATTTCCTAATTGAATTTAAACTCAAACACATGCTTCTGATCCAGTCTGCAAACATATCAGTAATCATATTACATACAGAAATTAAATGCCTTATGTGTACTGAGTGAAGTCACGTTCACAAAAGTGGAATAGAAAAGGTCTCCACCCAGAGCTAATAGCCGTGCCCGAGCAGGCAAACAAAGGTAGCACACACTCAACAATACACAGAATCTACTAGCCTGATTTTATAGTCCGTTCTGATCACCAGTGACTTCCTGCACTGAGAAGGGGAACAAATAAACTGTTGCATTACTTTCCATTGGGAAGAGGACTGAGTTTCAATTTGATATGTTAATGACAGAGAGGGTGATAAGAGAGGTGGTCAAGACCACACCATTTTTCTACCTGACTACCGTAAAGACTCCACAATCCACAATGCAGGCTTTCTGTGAGCTCTTTTGCCTCTGTAAGGAATGTTAATTACAGCCTTTGCCAAGAAATGGATTACTCATTAATTAATGATTCAAAGAGTCAAAAAAATCTCTGGTTAACTTGTTCTTTCACAATTCAAGGACAAAAACAAAACGTGTGTTAGTATCTAGCTTTCTGATGTGTTCTCGTGGTAATCCCGTTTTTTACTGTGTTTTCAGTACAACTTGATCTTCAGAGGTATTCCCGTGTGGTAAATAATCCTGTCTGCCTTGGTTTGCTGCCAAAAACTACACAGCTTAAAGTGCAGCTTGTTTTTTACATTGACAGTTAGGACTGATTGTGACAACAGAAGAACATCTTCAAAACTTGCAACCAAACCTACAATTTTTAAAATACAAACAATATGAAACACCTGTGTTTGACTGGATGAAATAAAGCCCAAAGCAACAAAGTTGATCCACTGAAGTGTTGTTTATATCATGTAAATCTGTTATAATTCTTTGGGTGGAGTGAGTCATTTTATTTTGGCAGTCGTCCTGAAAATTTTTGTGTAATACAATCACACACTAGCAAAGGACCTTCATCTTGGCACTGGAGATTCAGACATAACTGCCCAGGAATGAACTCTACATGTATACAAATATTTGAAACTTTTTCTTTCTTTTTTTTTTTTTCATTTTTATAATGTTTCCAATGCATCCCACAGATCAGTTTGTGATCTAGTGAATTTGGAGGCTTGGACCTTGTGCTGTTTTTCATGTTTTATTGAGTTGTTCCTGAAGCATTTTCGTGTTTGTGTCTGTGTCAGGCTGCATCCTGCTGGGGATGGCTGCTGTCATCAAGCAGTGTCATTGGTATGGGGTGGGGGGCCTGATCTGGTCTGGTCTAGGTGGGTGGAACATGTCTAAATAACATCCACATGAATGCCAGGTCCCAAAGTTTCCTAGCAGAACATTGTATTGTCAGAAGTTGGTCAATGTTATTTACTTCAAAATGTCATAATGATATGGCAGATCGGTGTATGGAGAATGCTAAACTGTCATCAGACAGTAACAGATGGTTTCAGACATTGCTACTAATGTAAATCGGATATACGCTGCAACTGTGTTTGTTCCATCGCTCATCTACCAAAAATAACAACGCAGCCCATCAGTTTGAAATATTGCAGGGAGCAATGGAACAAGAGGGAGCGGCCACAGTGAGCTGTTAAATGAAGAGCTGCAGGCGACAGGCTGCACACCAACTACCTCTTCACTCTCTTCAGCTGTTTGTTGACTCATGTTGTATTGCAACATAAATCTGATCACGTTCCTGACAGACTGATGGAAAAAGGCCAATTATTGCCTTGTATGAAGTATGACACCATATCACTTATGGACACTACACAAACTATTGGATCAGATCTTACTGTGGGGAGGAGATGCAGAGTTATTGGTTTGGCTTCACTCTAGACAAGGAAAGAGGCGGACAAAGGGGCTCCCCCAGAAAATCAGTGACTCTATAAAACTGGTATGTAGCCTCCTGTTTTTTTTAAAAAAAAAAAAAAAAAAAATGGAATCTGAGTAATAAACTGAACAGGACTTTATGAAAACATTTCTCCGCTCTGCAATGCCAAAATCTACTGCCAACAAACCACAAAGGAGGAACATTTAGGGGAAAGGTTTGTGGGGTGACCCGATTCAGACATAGTAATGTTCCTGGATTCAGACATATTTTAAATCTTGCATCTCTCTTGTTTCCAGTTTGAGTGCATTCTCAAACATTACAAGAGATCAACTGACGCAATATGATAATGTCAAACCGTGACTTGCAGACACCAACCATAACATCTACAGTAAGCTGATTACAGCCTTGTGGGGCGTAGATTCTGGACAGATTAAGGAAGACATGCTTGGACTGACAACTTCCCACAAACTCGCAATGGCAAAAGCAGACTGTGTGACCATTGTCATGCCGCGGTGAGTCACAGAGAAAGAAGCACTCGCATTCAGGGAGAATTCTCTACCGAGTTATTATTGGATGTAAATGGCTTTCCCGTTTGTCAGGATGTCTTTCTGTAACCAATGGAATGACAGATAATCGCGCTTCTTGTCAACAGACGGGTAGTCAGAAGTAAACAAGTCTGAACTCTGGCCTTTCCACATCCCCTGATATGAAGTTTTCATTTGTCTCAGGTCAGCAGTAACAATCAACTGTCTGTGAAGGGGAATAAGTGACTTTCGGCTCCAGCAGATGGAAATGTCCTTGGCTGGGTTTAGGCTCAATGAGTAACACCCTCCCTCTCCCCGTCATCATTCATTTCCTTCCATACAGCTGTTAGGACGAGTGAGTGTGATTATTCCAGCTCATCTCAGAATGTTAAAATCAGCAACAGTAGAATTACAAGGCTGAAAAGTCCACACAGATTTTTTTTTTCATGTAAAAAAAATTGGTGAAAATGTTTATACAGGCCCATTTATGTCAATGACAGGACAGGAAATTACTCAGGACATGATTTTTTTTCAGCCGTATCCTGGAATTTTAGCTTAGCCTTTAACCCTTTTTCTGTATTCCAGTAAAATCTAATAATTCTGTTGCTGTTTTAGTGCCATCAGTGACTCGGTTATTTCTAAAAGTCTTACAGTCATTCACATTGCTATGTTATTTCAGAGAAAAGTGCAAATCAGGTGCAAGGCAAACAGTGCAGACCACAGGGTTTCAAACGGGTTCCTTCACGGTTAATTTTTAACCATTTACCAGATAGTAGAATACAGTCAGGACAAGCTAACATTTAGCCACAGCTGTGTGGCTATATGGATGTCGGTCTATTCCTTCATCCGCTTTGGTCTAGACTGAAATATCTCCACAGCTGAGTGGTTGGCCATGAAATTGTAAACATGTATTTATGATACCTCCATTTTTAATCTTGAGGCACACAAGAGTTAATTATGTTACAAATGCTATAAAACTCGCCACAGATATCCAAGGTCCCAAGAGGCTACATTCAGTTTTTTGGGTTATTTTCTTATTCTGTGAAATCTGTCAGTTTCTACACATACAGGATTTTATCAGTATTTGCTATAGACTTTCATATCCCCCTAAGGAGATATGACAACAGTTATCCCCTGACAATTTTTCAATGACGGTGCCATGTTTCTGTGGATTGCCATAAAAATTCATGGATCCTAGATGACTAGATCAGGGTTCTTCAACGTTTTCCAGGCCAAGGACTCCCAAACTGATGGAGAGATAGGGCGGGGACCCCCTACTTATGTATATGTGTATTGTATGTAAGACATTTAAATTTGTGGATAAAATTGCGAATTTTAAAAAAAAGTGTCTAATCAACCAAAACATTCACGACTCCTCTGCAGTACCTCTGCAGAACCCCCTCCGAAGACCTCTGGACTAGATGATGACGACTTGACTTTTCTTCTAGTGCCCCCATGACGTCAGGAATGCTTCAATCTCAGCTGTACTTGGCTTTTAGAGGTGCAGCTAATTACTATTAGCATGCTATCACACTAACATTACTTGCCAAACATGTTGTCATGGTCAATACCTGCATGCCAGTATCTACTGTACAGTACATTGTGCCCAAGCACAGACTTGAACTGTCTAAAATACTTATACAAAGCACATGGAAATCATACATCAATCATGTGACTTGTAAGGAAATGAGACATTTTCCCATGCGCTTATAAAACTAATACACAGAGTCTCAAAGAGTTGAAGATTAAGAGTCTCTCAGTCTTGAATTTTATCATGAGGACTCTGCTGCTGTTCATACTGGGAGAATTTGTCGTACAATTTTCTGATTCCTTTCTAAAACCTAATTGGTTAAGCAGACCGATTGCTTTTTGACTCTGTCCAGTTGCCACGACGACAGGGATTACCCAAAACAGCATCTGGAAAACTATTTGAGAGAGAGAGAGAGAGAGAGAGAGGTCCTCCTCTGATCCCACTGTGTAGATCTTTTGGGAGTGTGTCATATGGGCCGGCCCAGTGGAAAACTTTACTCCATTTAACATGGACTCGAGTGCTGCAGACACACATTAGAGAAGCTCCTCCCTCAGTTGTGACTGCCCCATGCTCAAGGCAAACTTTACCTCAGCAAAGCACATCCACAGAAAATGAATTAACATTTGGGCACATTTCATAAGAAACAAGCGCTGTGATTTGTTTTCTTCTTACAGACAAGACTGTGATCTTGGCAATTAGTGATGTCAAGGAAACATTCTTTGTGGTTGGTCTAAATTGGTCCCATATGTGACTGGCTTTATTTGGAAGTTAGAACCTTTTTTTTCCTGTTCTCTGAGGAAAATGTTTCCTGATCTGTCTCACACAGTAGTACAAAAAGCCCAGAGAGAAAGAGAGAGAGAGACAGAGAGGCAGGAGACAACTAGCAATTCATCCATTGTTGCCCAATAGGGATCTGTCATCCCACACAATTCTACAAGTCTTAGCATGGCAAGCAGGGTGTGGGTCGTAGAGACAGCACCACTACATAACTCAAACACTGGGTTATTATAAAAATAATTTACTCTCCTGGTATATTAGCGTATCAGTGTTGACAAAAGTGTGTCATAAGCACCATGTGGCAGCCTGTAGCATGATTATATAGTGGCCAATATACTTGAAGAAGTCTGTGGATTTATACTAAATTAATGACAGATCATGTTACTGTTGCTGAATTCTTGAAATTCAAGAAACCTGCACCTCAGCTACCGTGTGCAAACCAGCAGCCTGACTAAACACACTTACTATCTAGAAACTCTTTGTGCAGACATGATCAAGTTTGCACGGTGAATGAGCAGGGTGAGGCCCATGGCTTCTCTTCAGTCAACGCGATCCCTCTGTTGCACAAAGTATAAACATGGCTCAAGCCTTAGAGGCTGCACTTACTTGTTTTCCCCAATGGTTTCATAGTCTTTCACAATTACATCTATGTAGGAGCCGGAGTCCAGAGCAGAGCCCTTCAGATCGAATTCAAGCAACTGCAATGAAAAGGTCAGACACGATACTTAAATTGGTGTCATGTCCCGAGGAAGCATGATTTTAAATGACTAAATGTAAGAAACTGTGTTTCATCAGTACACTGAGTACAAAACAAAACACTAAAACGTCTATAATGAACTTCTAGACTCAACATTATCAGCCGGATCCCAATCAGTTAACATGGTAAACATAACACTGTCAAGCATGTGATGGCTGGATTTGTAGCATGTGATGTCTGGTGCAATTAAGTTGGAGATATCTGGTGAAGCAACCGATCTGAACTATCTGTGATTAAAAAAACAAAAAACAAAAAAACATAGTGATGCAGACATCTGCACGTCTGTCATGAGCGTGTTTGATTGCTTGACATAGATTTACCTGGTTCCATACAGGATTCAGCTCACTGTTGATCGATTTAGTTTTCTTCTTCTCCTCTGGAAGTGAAATATTGTTATAAACATTTGCAGCTTCTTTACCACGTGATGGTATATATAGTGACAGACTTCAGTGACAGACTGCTTCACCCTAAATGTGTGAAGGAAAGATACAGAAGGTTTTTCCTTCCTGCTGCTGTTAGGCTCCACAACAAGCACTCCTAATATGTGCAATATATCTATTATTTATCATATCTGTGTCATTTCTGCATGCTGTTGCAAACTGCAATTTCCCCATTGTGGGACAAATAAAGGTTTGTCTTATTCTTTATATATATATATATATATATATATACACACACATATATATATATATACACACATACATATATACACATACATATACATATATATACATATACAATATATATACATATATAATAATATGAATACAATATTGTGCATGACTTCACAAGACAGGGATATCAAAGGATCATATTGTGCCTTTAGACGGAGGAGGAGGAAAAAGACCACACCTATACCGATGATGACAACACCAGGAAGAAACACCGATCTGTATCACACCTGATATAATATTAATACAGCAGCGGAAGGCTATTTTCCCTACGGTATCTAAGGTGTCTTTCCACCCAGCCTTCTTTTCTCGTCTGAACTACTTTGTACACACAGTATCCTACAGATCCAAGTAAAAGCCCTGCCCAAATGTCTTTGAGACCAACTATTCTGGACTACACTGACACTAGGTACCCAGTTAATGCACAAAGAGTACTACTTTATAGCTTTTTTTTGCATGCACAAGGGCCACTTTACAGCATCATTAAGTTTAATCATGCAAAAATCTTAAAACTGACTAAAATGCTTCCAATCAGGGTATTTCTTTTATATGAGAACTTTACCTTAAACTTCATCAAATCTAAACTGAATAGATCCAAATATAGACTTACCTTTAAAAATCACAGAGACAATTGGATCAGGACTTCCAAGTTTCTTTTTGGGCAGGCCTTTGGCCGACTCTACCAAGACCCGCAACATGGCAACAAACTTATCTAACTAAATCAGAGAACTTCAAGGGAGAAAACGTTAAGATTCCCGTGCTTTGGCATCCTCACCGCCCCATCAGAATGCAGGACTGGGAGGAAGTTTATTTCTAGGACCCGTAAGGGGAAGGAGGGCGAAGGCGTGTCACGGGAGTTAAATTATTGTGAGGTGAAATTAGCAGACCGCTGCCGCCATCTGTGAGGGGAGATGGCAAAGAGCAGGCAGCAGGAGAAGAAGAAATGTAGCTGGGATTTTTTTTTTTTTGTTTGTTTTTTAGTTTTAAAGTGGACGTAATGGCGATGGTGCGGTAAAAGCGTGCGCGTCCCCGATAGCGTGACGCGCACCAGCAGCTTCATCGCTAAACGTTATTTTAATTAGTGGCTGCCAATGTCTCTTATATTAAGGATATAAGGAACAGTCCATCCTTTACATGTGCAGATACGAGCTTCATAGTGGTTGCACCGGGTAATGCCAAGTAAGAACAAAAACTCTTCTAAATATGTACAGAAAAAACAGGGACAAACTAATACAAATTAAAACAGGCATACCCACAGAATGAATGTATCTTCAAACATGAGCTCCTATTACCTTGCATTGTTTGCATGAGTGCGTCTCAAGCTCAGCTATATTTTCCTCTCCCAAGCAATTAAGAGCCTGTTTACACCTGTGAGTCCAGGTGGTAGGCAGTGATGGGGGAATTATTCAGATTCCTTTTACTGA
>JASGAT010323860.1:0-28343 GCA_030220025.1 Chelon auratus | reverse complement strand
AACCTGTGAAGAAAAATGTAATGCATTGAGCATTGGACTGCATGTATGACATGATTTTTGTGAAGACGTGCAAAATACAAAATACATTCCCCATGTAGGACTCCATCACTCATGTAAGAAGCTAAAATAGAACAGGACCTTCAAAGATGTGCTGCGTTTGGGTCTCACTTTGAGCAGCACACAGAACTCTGATGTTGTCTCTGTGCTACAGTAGTTCATTAAAACACTGTATGGCTTTCAAAGTGAGGCTTTGTATTCTCCAACACCACCTGCTCTCCTGCTGCCTCAGGTGTTTGGTAACATTGAGTTGAATGAGGACACCGAAATAAATCACCACAACAACTTCCAGACCTTCTTCCAGGCGTTGACCCTTCTCTTCAGGTAATCCTGCTTCCGTAGTCTAAAGCTAGCCCCAGCAATCACATTCACTCTTGGCATGTACATATACTGTGATTTGTTCATCTTTCAGGAGTGCGACAGGCGAAGCGTGGCATGAGATCATGCTAGCATGCCTCAGTGACAGACCGTGTGATAAGCTCTCAGGAACTGCAGGGAAGGAGTGTGGAAGTGACTTTGCCTACTTCTACTTTGTCTCCTTCATCTTCCTCTGCTCCTTTCTGGTCAGTATCATTTTGAGAAAAACAGTGGGCCTTCCCATCATCACATGTTCTGACTGAACTGAGCTCTATAAGCAAACACTTGAAACGGTCTTGTACTGAGTTTGTTCTGCTGCCACTTACAGAAAGACTTAAATGGCAATTAAATACAAATGAGTTGATGATGATTTTCTTTTTATTTGAGTTTTACTTGTGGGGCGGCTGTGGCTCAGTAGGTAGAGCGGGTTGACCACAAACCAGAGGGTTAGCGGTTTGATCCCCGGAATATGCCACATACCGAAGTGTCCTTGAGCAAGACCCTGAACCCCCAGTTGCTCCCAGTGTGTGACACTGGCTTGTGAATGTGTGAGCGACTGTGTGACTGTAAAGCACTTTGAGTACCAATTGATAGAAAAGCGTTATATAAAAGCAAGGCCATTTACTTTTACATTGGATTAACCATTAAATTCAAACCCTTACAAAAGCGGCATCCACAATGCTGGATTTAATTAGCATCAAGTTAGTCTTGCTGTATATCAGTATTGCAGATTTTTGAATCTGTTTTCTGTGGCAGCATTCTGGTCTTGCACCAGTATTGATGCATTTTACATCAACCAGCAATGAACAGTAAACCGTGGAGTAACAGTAGAGAGGAAGATGTAGTGGACTATAGTAAATAGAAATATGGAACAGACAACGGAGAGTTGTGTTTGTGACTAAGGTTTTATGAAGGTTTTATGAATCCTCTCTCTGGCTGTCAGCAAGAATTCAGTTCAATCTATGAAGCATTCAAGAAAATGTTCCAATGCTCCTGCTGACAAAGAAACCAGAGGAACGGTAATTTAAAAACACAAAGCACTTGACGGCAGGACCAAACACAGATTACCATTGATTTGGCTTTAATTATGAGGCCATAGCATCAATCAACAGAAATCTTATTCACTCACTGATTTTAGTTTCATGTTTTTTTTCTACATTAAAATTCAGTAGATTAAATAAAATACATTTTTATGCGTGGGATTAATTTTACACTTATGATTTCTTTTGGCAGATGTTGAATCTCTTTGTTGCTGTAATCATGGACAACTTTGAGTACCTGACCAGAGACGCCTCCATCCTGGGGCCTCATCACCTTGATGAATTCATACGTGTGTGGGCGGAGTATGATCCTGCTGCCTGGTAGGTGCATTTTCTGAATAGTACAGCTACAGAAAGTCCTCTTCTATAAATGGTTTTTGAGGTTTTTGACAGAGAGGTAGGCCAGGGAATGGTAAACTCTCAGATTGGCTCCTGGGTTTCAGCAGGAATGTGGAACTGAAAAAGAATCCCTTCTTAGCAGCAATGGGTGAATGACATTAAGCCTGAGCCTTAAGTGTTGGCTGAAGCTGGTGACAAACCCCGTCGGCTGGACTGATGCATGTAAATCCAGCGTTCCGCTCGGCGTCCACTCAGCCCTCCTCACTGATAAGATGGCAGGCTCCAAAGCTCCTCCGTCTGTCACCGTGGTGTGAAGAACAACTATTTCTATCCCTCCAGTGGGGGATACACTTTTATATCTGTACCCTCTCTGCCCTTTACACCGACCCAACACCATTTACCTTGACTAAAGCACAATACAAGTTTTGAAGTGAGACAGCTTCTGTCTCAGATTATATAAGGCTCATTTAGTTTTAATGAAGGCTTCACAGGAGCCTTGTCACTGAGTCAGGACTCCAGGAGAGGATCACCTGACAGACGTTATGGGGGAGGAATTATTATTTATTCCTTTGAATATAAATGAGCTGTTCTCAGAAGGGCCTACAGTAACTTCTCAGCTGGCTCCACTCATCATAATGTCAAGTTGTTGCAACAAGTACAGTTAAGGCTCATCATTTTCCATTTTAACTGGTTTAAACTACTTTGAATCAAAAGTAGTTTTTTGCCCAACGAAAGTTGCCACTCCATTTTCGTTTTTCTCACAATCTGTGAGGTGTGAAGGGTAAGTTTGTGTTTCACTGCTAAAAATACAGTTTGACTACAATTTGGCCAGAAATGTAGTAGTGAAGATGCATGTTTAACAGAAAATAGCTCAAATCTACAGAATGCATCATAATAACAGAAACCACTGCTGAAATATTCAAAGTTAGCACCAACAAGACCAACAAAAACTGAAAATAAGTAAATGTAAATGTTGTCACAGGTTGATTATTATGGATAGATGTTATCTCTAACCTCTTGAACATGTTTCATCTTTTTCAGTGGGAAGCTATGCTATCAGGATATGTACAAATTATTGCGTTTAATCTCGCCGCCACTGGGCCTGGGGAAGAAGTGCCCTAACAGGGTGGCTTATAAGGTTTGCACTCCCACACAGTCCTTTTGTTTTCAAAGGGACTGTGATGGTTTCGGACAATGAATGTCTGTTCTCATTCCCTGCGTTGCCAGAGAATGACCTGAACACACATGCATACAAACGCTCATCGATCCTCCACTAACCAGCTGGCAGGTAACCATGGCGAGTGCAGGAAACAATGCAACAATGCCACTCAGGCTCAGAAAAAAGGCATCGCTTGCAGTGTCAAAGATGTTTTCCTGCCTTTAAACACAAGAGGGAAAGAAGAACGGGCAGCGAAGAGAGAGCATTGTGTGCGTTGTTTCCACTTTGGTTACTGCTGATGTCTCTTAGCATGCAGAAACAGAGGGCATCTTAAAGGAATACTCCACTGGAAATCTAGCTTTTGAGTTGTAGCTGCACCTTGAAAGGTGGCTCTGAAAAGATGGAAGTTTATCAAAACGGGACATAGTAAAATATGAATTGACCGTAGTCGTTGTGAAATCGATCTACAGACCTTCTGGAGTCACCTTTTAAGCATCCAGAAATGCTACCCAAAAGATAGATTTTTGGTGGAGTATCTCTTTAACAAATAATGCACTCTCATTCTCAAATACATACCTTCCACCAGGATCCTTCCATCCAACATTTTTGTGCAGGGAATCCGGAGCATTCTTCCCTCCTTCCTCTTCTGGGATCCATGCCTGGATCTCAGAATCCAAATAGAATGGTATTCCAGACCATCCTGGAAACCTTATTAACAAAGGATTTTTGTTTTCTCTTTTCCCCTTCCCATTCTCTCTTGGCCATTCCCCCTTTCTGTTGTGATGTAACTTCACCTACCCCTCTTAATTCCAACACTTAATCACTGGGGAAATCGTCATCCCTCCTTCCATGACCTCCTACCAAACTTCCCCTGAGAAGCGGCCGCATGACTTACCTCAATATGTACGAGATGCTTCGCGACATGTCCCCTCCACTAGGTTTGGGAAAGAAATGTCCACCACGAGTCGCCTATAAGGTAGAATCATTCCTTCCTCCTCCTTACCTTTCCCTTCTTCAGTCTCTGCTGGTTCCCTGCTTCCACCTGTCAAACATCTTCAGCTTTCTGTCAGTGGATTTTAGTCAGTCCTTCTGTCCTGCTGATGTGTTGTTCTTTCTGTTTATGTGAGCATGCTGTGTGGCCTTGTCCTGCTCTGTTACACGTTCTGTTTGTCCATGTAACACTGATAAATGAAAGTAGATCAGAGATAAATTAGATCAAATCAGATCAAATAGATAAATAAGAAAACAACATCCCCACAAAGTCCTCAGTTAGGAATAAGAGGAGATGCTGATTAAAATGACACAAAAACCTAAATCTATCTAAAAAAAAAATAGCATATTTGTGAATGTAATTTTATGTGGTAATTGCAGTGCTAAACACGTTGCACCTCCATGAAATTATCATCAATTTTGCAGCTCTGCAGAGCTTTGTAGCCTATTATTTTTACTTATTACTCTGTTTTATGACAGTCTCAACACTATCATTTCAAGCAGCAGCAGGTGGCCATTTTCAGCAAACATGCTCTGATAAATCCATTGTCCTCCATCTGCCCAGCATCCGTTAGCAGACAAACAAAGTTAGCAACTAGCTGGTGAAGGCAGAGGGATATGTAGTGGGCTAGAGCCAGATATTTCATAATGTGATTTAAAGGGTTATAATCAGTGTTGTGCAAGTTCACACTAAACAAGAACTAGTTCAGGTTCATGGTTCACATTTATTAATTTTGAAGTAAGTTCATAGACTCCAAAATGAGCAGTTTGCGTTCAGTTTTTTCATTTTTATTTATAATGAGCAGCTTCAAGTTATTCTTGTTCAATAGAATCTCTGATTCACCTGCCCATTCATCCCCAGCCTGTGATATTTTTTTCCGCCAGGATCTGTTCTTCTTTTTTGAATAACCATTGACTGTATATACTAGGAAATAACTCAGTTGTTTGTGTGGATCAGTTGTTTCCGCGGTGCCGGAGGCGGCTTCTCTTTCAGCTGCACCAGCCATGCTGTATGCTGTAAATCGCATGTCGGCTGACAGCTGTCATACAACTTTTTTCCTGAACGGGGATGACTGTTGTTTTTTCCCTCCAGATTGAGTGAAACTCAAGTCTACGCTCACAGTTGGAAAAATTACACGTTCAGTTCACAGTTCACAAAAATATGGACCCGTTCATGCACAACACTGGTTATAATAATCTGATGTTAATGCCACATGCATTTAATCCTTTGTGCTGCTGCCAACAAGGGAACTGATCCACCCACTATAGTTTTCATTAAAAAAAAATCTTTCATCTTAGAAATTACATCAGCCACATATATACTTAATCTTAGTTCTAATTAGCCAACGCTGGAGAAGCTCAACTGAAAATTAAAATTGCTCATGTTTATCTGCCCTGGAGTTCCCCAAATTCTTTACAGCAGTTTTATCAGGATGTCTAAAAGTTTATTTGAAGGAATATCAAAGGAGCCTGTTATTAAAGTACAGAATCGCATCTGGATTCAGATGCTAATAAGGATTTAGTGAGGTTTTTTCATGTCTGTAATTGAACACATTTTACAAACTTTTTACCATCTTCTTACAGTGTCAACTCCTGCACTGATGTGAATGAAAGATGTCCTATATATGTGAGAGATTATCTGAAAGACTTACATTCTAGTAAAGTGGAAGTCATGTGTACACCTCAACAATCCTCAGGTAGTCCCTGTGTCAGCTGCTTACCTCTTAGCATGCAGACGTAATGTGAGTGCTTACAGTCCATGCACAGCTGTCGAAATGAATCACATTTAAAGCGACCCTGCCCTTGCCCCAGTTAAAAATGCCTGGGTCTGATGTGGTCACATCTCCAAATATAACTCTCACTTTTGTAAAATCGACAGGGAAAGACACAAACAAAGACAAAGAGAGCAGCAGGGCACTTGAGAGCAAGGCTAGCGCTTTATTTTCCCCATTCCCATTTTTGCATTTACCCCCTCCCACTACCTCACTACTCATCATTCTCCATGTTAACCTCCCTGCGTTCCAGATCAACCAACCTTCCCCTGATAGTCACAGTTTTCTCTGTTACCCTCTAGTTTCTTCTTCTCTCTTCGGGCTAAGCTTCACTGTCTCTTTTGGATGAATCTTATTTCACCCTCTCTAGAAATTTGCATCCTTTCATCTTCACCATAACTTCTGTTTAACTAAACTGTGTGTACTTGCGTGTGTGCGTGTTCATTTTGTGTCTGCAAGCATGTGTCCTCTACATATGTACTTTCTGAAGGTGTCTTTCTGTGTTTGTGTGCTTCATGTCTGCAGCTGTCATTGTTAGTCTCGGTTTCTGGAAAATAAAACTTCTCATGTGTAAAAGCTCTAGTCAAGACACCTACTCCCCGTCCTCTTCTTCTGTTCCGTGCCTCTCATCTCTGCATCTCTTCATCAGTATTGTTATTCTCCCTGTGAGAATATACCGTCTCTTTTGCCGCCATTTGGCGTCAAGGAAATGGGGACCATCAGTTACAGTTTTCTTTCTTTCACAATGGCCTCTGATGTTTCTAATTTTGCTTAAGCCAAAAATAACTAATTAGAAGTTCCATGCGTACTAGATGCTTGCTTTTCCCACCCCTACAACCTCATGAATGTCATGTCTTAATTCAAACATGCATATGTACATGAATCACTGCAGCATGAAATCAGAAGCCTTGCATGGCATGTCCAGTGCATTTAGAAGAATTTAGAACTGTGCTACAGTAAAAATTGTGATTAACGTATTAGTTAATCAGCCTCTGCGTTACCATCGTCACTTTTTTTTTAGTTTTTAGTATCAAATTGCACACTAATATGTCACTGCCAGTAACTTTTTCAAAAATAAACCAATTTAGACATTGAAAGTAGAGGACAAGATGACATTAAAAACATTGCTAATTTTGAACAGATGCAATTAACAGTAATCTAAAACAGAGAAAAGCAGCAAATCATCACACTGGAGGAGCCTTTAACCTAAGTGAAAAAAAAATGGTTAGGTTCTCAGTTCATCAGTTTAGAGATTCATAGGTTCAGCAAGTTTCAGTAAATATTGTAAAAACAAAGAAATGTTTTCCAGAAACAAAGAGATAAGAAAAAGTTTTTATGTTGATTCTGATTCTTTATGTTGATAGGTAGTAGTGAAAAGATGAGATGCAGCGAAGGGAATATCACTTTATGTCCATGTCCACTGAATATATTTTAATGGTGCTGATGGTTCCGGTTGTCGGAACAATAGACAGAAATGACCCGTTGAATGATGGTTCATAGTATTTGTTGCTAAGTCTATTTTAGCATTGTCCTGAAACATGCGTATGTATATAGAAATACCTATAGCTCACTGTAATCAGTCCTCTTCTAGACTTCAAGGTGGTGGACTGAAGTCAGAACTCTAGATGGTGCAAATGTTCAGTGGAATGTGACACTTCAGTAGTCTGAGTTAAACAAATTAAAGCAGAAGGTTTTTTTGTACTTTTTGGATGAAAATTCACTTTGCCCCCATGTACAAGTTTCCTTGTAGTCGCATGTTAATTTATATTGTATGTACTGTATACCAAAGCAAGCAGATGGCTGAGCTGCCTGTTCATAAAAGCTAGCCAACACAGGATGGCACACGATTTGATGCTGATAGACAATTTCGGGAGATGTGTGAAGCTGATCACTGTAATGAGAAGCTTGTGTGTCTTATTGGGAGTATCTCTGTTTTGGAGTAGGTGAGTTTTTACCCACACTGCAAGCACTGTACCACAGCTCTGCCTTCAGGTAGCCAATGTCCTGAGCAGGTTTATTTGAACAAATGTTCTCTGAAATTAATAAATACTGTCATAGATTTGGCCTCACATGCAAACATGTTGTCTCCAGTCTGAAAGCTATGCTGGTATTTTGATGAAACTGCATCAAAGACAAAACGACAAGTAACTGGTAGCTGGAAAACATTCCAACACTGAGGCATCATATTTACTGCTGGGCTAGGGTTTATATCAACTAAATAAAGATTCATTATTTTGCTTTTATTTTGCTCCAGATGTGTATAGTTTCAACCTTTACACTAGTTTTCATATGCAGGCCTGTGAACCTGGTTTAAGATATGATTAGATTTTCTCTTCTCAGGCCTTCCTTATTATTTTGAGACTAAAGTACATGATGCTGCATGTTCCC
The DNA here is from genome assembly GCA_030220025.1 of Chelon auratus. NCBI lineage: Eukaryota > Metazoa > Chordata > Actinopteri > Mugiliformes > Mugilidae > Chelon > Chelon auratus. Next base: position 20,241 of record JASGAT010323860.1, on the reverse strand, counting down.
AGCAGCGTGGAGAGCTTTGCATATTCAGAAATGAGCACTGTAAGTTAATCATATTAATTATATTTTAGACGAAGGCCACAGCAGCAGGCATGAACACAGCTCTATTTATCTGTTTAGTGCTGTTAGCCTGCAGCTTAAACATGAGCAGAGAGTGCTGCATGCTTTATTTCTGTATGTGCTTTTTACCATTAGACTGGTTTCATGGGTCATCCCAGTTGATTGATCATATGATGGAAGATAAATCAAAAGCTATATCTTTAACTGATTCATCCATTAAGTCATTTTTTAAGCAAACATGCTGAACTTTCTCTGGGTAAACATCCTCCAGTGGGAGAATTTACTGCATTTCTCTGTTGTATCTCATGTAGGAGACATCTCTCACTATTGTCACATCATTTATTAATAATAATAAGGTTATCAAAAATCTATTAATAATAATAATAATAATAATAATAATAATAATAATAATAATAATAATAATAATAATAATTAAATGATATTTCTTTGCTGCCCTAGCATATGACTGTAAATCTTCTTCACCATTTGAAACAATGCAAAATGTCATTATTATTAATTTTCTAATCTGGAAGATAAATCCAGGATTTATTAACTTGGCTGAGAATTAGAATTGTAGTGGAAAGCCTAATTTCTGATTCATTTGGCATGTGGCTCACTACATCTGAGCTCTCGATTGTTTGTTCCTGGTTCATGGCTCCTCCTCTTTTGCTTCCATTCTTCTCAGCGATTGGTGAGGATGAACATGCCCATTGCGGATGACAACACAGTGCATTTCACCTCCACACTGATGGCCCTGATTCGCACCGCCCTGGAGATCAAACTAGCATCTGGTGAGAGACTAAAACTACAAAATCCAGTACCCCTTGCGGCTGCGCTGGCGGCTGTGATGTTAATGTGAATGCCAATGATCGCTCTGGTGTAGATTTGATGTGACATGTTTGTGGGCCCTTCCTCAGGGGTCCTGGCACAGCGTTTGTGTGATGCTGACCTGAAGAGGGAGATAAACAGAGTCTGGCCCAACCTGTCGCAGAAGACAGTCGACCTGCTGGTGACGCCACATAAATGTAAGCTCTTCTGACCAGTTGTTTACATGTCACTACTTCTTGTGTGTTTAAATCACTTAAATTGTATGCTTTTGATTCCTCTTTCCTTCCTTTCATGTCTGTTTATTCCATAAATCACCATCTTATCTTGCCAGCACTACTTCCTAAGACAAAGATTGTTTGCTTATTTAAGTCTGTTGCTGAGACTTCACGTCATGTTTCACTCATTTTCTAGATTAAGCATGTTGGTGCATTGTTATGCATTATTCTGTGTTTTTCTACTAAATGACACATCTATTGAATTAAGTTGCTTCTCTTCTTGAGTGAGGCAAATTCTTAGGAAATACAGCTGCCTGGATGCATTCATAATCTACTTGTTCTAGATATGCTGAAATAAAATGAAATTTACACATTAATAACTCACAAATAGTCTCACAACAATAGACAGTGTACTGACTACTTGATTAGATTACTTGAATTTCTTACAGCGCGGTCTTTTAACTACTGTTTTTTTCAAGTAAGCACACCATAAACTCTTCCTGCCTGAGCTGTGGTTAGTTGCTCCTCTGCTGCCATCTACTGTACATGTACAGCAACTAGTTCACACTTTTCTCTCTTCTCTTCTAGATAATGAGCTGACTGTGGGGAAGGTCTATGCAGCTCTAATGATCTTTGACTACTATAAGCAGAATCGTGCCAAGCGACTCCAGCAGCAGCATTCTTCAGGAGGACTTCAGGTAAAGTTACATAGCAAACTGACTGTAACATGCTTAGTGGTAGTTGAGGAAGGAATCCAACTGTGCCTTAGTGAGTGTGATAATGCTAATACATTTTAATATAATATCTAGATTTTGTTGCAGATTCGGTGTATGTTTTATATCACTGTCAGTTTTTATTAGTTTGACTGCATGTCCTCAGGCAGAGTCCTTTCTTTTTACCCAAATGCGGAATTTTTTTTAGTTTTGTGAAAACATGTTGTCATTATCATCTACCCAGTTTCTGAGTGTTTTCTTGATACTCTAATAAATCTGATAACGCCATGTTACTTAAGCATTTTGTGATGTTTGCTGTTGATCTGTCCTGCAGAGTAAACTGGGGACGCTGTTCCGTCCTGTGCTGCCACTCACTCATATACAGGAGGTAGAGCCACCGATGTCCAGCCCCAGACAGCCCCATCCACCACAGCCTGAGCCAGAAACAAAACCAGAGGCCCCACCCACTACCACTACCAACACTTCAATTAACAGGGACACCATGTAAGTTGCAGCTTTATATTAGCTGATGCTTTTGTCAAAAGAAAATTACCATGAGCACACACTCAGCCTCTACAGGAATCAGAGCTAATTAGCATCAAAAACTGTAAGGGCCTGACTTATAAGCAAACAACAGCGAGTGTTTTCAGTCCTGCAGCACATCTAGTACATGGTATAAGAGGATATGTGTTTAAGGTGTGTCTTGAAAGAATTTGTTTTCAGCCATATACAGAAGGTGGAGAGTGAATCCTCTGAGGACTGCAATGAAGTACTTGAGGAGATTACCCTATTTCAGCTGTGCCAAAAAAATATTTTAGATATTAGTCTATCATTTATCTGTTGTACTTGCAAAATAAACAGCAAGACAAACGTTCATCTTTTTTATTTTTTTATTGCAACATGCCCACAGTTCAGTGGCACACATCCACAGCCATGCACAACTTCAACAACAACTCAAGACTACTGCCGTTCTTAAAGGGACATCACTATTTTTCTAAAGCACCAATGTTTCTTCATAAAAATAAAAATACGTATATATATACACACACACACACACACACACACACACACACACAAACTTTGACTTGGTCATTGTAACAGTAGCACGCAGGCCAAAAAAGTGTGGGGATGAGCACTGGGGATAGGTACCAGTAAACTTGAGGTAGGGGTTTGTAGACAAGGGAGTTGCAGTAGCCTGAAAACCCTTTTTGCCCACATGCATCCATTCACGAAATTTATCCAGGTTGGTCTTTAGATGGGGCCTTGACATCCACCCCAAGGTACTAGTGCGATGCAACCAGTACTGCACGTGGGAAGGGTATCATCAGCGTAACAGTGGAGGGAGACTAAATACTATAACTATCAACCACAATAACAACATTAAAATTAGAGCTTTGTTGTTGTTGTGAGGGGTATAATCCACCATAAAATGTGCTTTGGTGTTCATTTTACACTCTTGTGTTATGCTGTCCTGTGTTGGTGAGATGACATCTCTTTAAGGTTTTTTGTTTTTTTCTGCTTTAAGCTAGCGAGTAAATACATCCGTTCCACAGAACTGTTTAGTTCTTGACTATTTTAAGGACTAATTTGCAGTGACTTCTGGGTAAATGAAGATGTGTATCATTTTAAGAAACATGGTTGACTGGACACATCACATCAATTAGCTCATCTCAGTTCAGCAGAAAATGTTTTCCCTCTGGAAGAATTCAGCAATTACATTTTAGAAAAAAACTTTCACTAGCATGAAGTCACAGTGCAGAGTTGAGTAGTACAGAGATGAGATGCTGGAACTTGTTAATGTAGCACAGTTCAGTACTGTTTCCAAACCTTCAGTCAGAGATGAACAGATTTTCATCTAACACATGAAAACTTGCTATGTCCACACATTACATTGCGCTTTTTGGCTGTTGTTTTTTGTCTGTTAGTTTGGAGTGAATAGAGTTTATTTTATCCATCTGACTTTTATTAGTCTAGTCTAATAACAAAAAATAGACACAACAAATCTAAAATCTATTTGTGAAACAGGTCTTACGAGAGCGATAACCTCCAATATTACAGTCAGAGCTCTTATGTGTTCATCTGCAGAATAAACCAGAGGGCTGCCATTAAACATTCCCAGTCTGGAGATGTTTCTCAGGATGCACAGAGGCCCAAAGGCCGGAGGAAGCTGCAGAGAGGCCAATCAGAGGATGTGCAGTATACCACAAGACCTCAGGTACAAAAACACCAACAGCTGGTTGTTATTATATAATATAACCTACTGTTTTAATGTATCTTGACTTGTTCTTTGCGGTATTGTCTCCATACACACTTCTATTTGTTTCAGGAACTGGTTGAACTAAAGCCAGTGGAGAACAGTTCAGACACAGAGGGATATCCCAACCTGGAAAGCCACTGCAGAGCAGCCTCTCTGCCCAGACTAAATGCTGAGTACTACGTAAGCTCATGGGTGCTTGAGATGCCATGCCTCTTGTTTTACTATGCACAGAACTACTCACAGTAGTTTTCTTTGTGCTACACTCTTAGACAGACACTATGAAAAAGGCAGTTGTACTGGTGAATGGGAGCTGGTCAGTGAGAGCAGCCATGAGCAAACAGGAGCAGAGTCTCTCTCTGTCAGTCCACATCAGTTCAACCTGTTGACCCTGAATTCTGCAGTCTGACAATTTCACATATTTTACAGAGGAGGAATTTCAGGATGGAGATGTGCACAGCAAGGACGACATCATACAGTGTAGTAAATATGTACATACTCATTTTGTGAATTGTGTGGCTATGTCAGGCCATATCTACTTTAAAGATCGAGTCCTTTTTCTTGAACAAATTTGCAAAAGGCAGAAATATTGTCATGTGAATTCTCTGTTGAGCTGCAGCACTGAGTGTCAAAATTAAATTTACAATAATATTAAAGTTGTAGATTATGCATAATATACAGAAAAAAATTAAGTATCAGTTATTAAATCCACCCTCAGTGCTGTTTTAACACATTCAGCTTCCCATAAAGACCAGAAAAGAATAGTTCCAGTATGTAGCACGCCTTAAAGCCAGACTTGTTGATATATTTCTTTAAGTTTGTATTGTGACAACACAGATAGCATACACCAGTATGTTAATTACTGAACTTTAGGTGTTCTTAATTACAGTAACCTGCATAAGAAAGATAAATAATAACTGATTTTTCATATCATATCTGTCAGTATTCTCACACACAATATGATTGGATGGAAAGGAAGAAGGTGCCAAAATATTATCTACACATCTTGACATTTATTTTTGTTTTTCGTTTCATGGATATTTTTTTCAACTGCTCTAAATTCGCTGGTTTTACCTTGTCTGTACAATATTTATACAACATATCTTTTGCATTTTGTAAAGTATTTTTCTTTACTTTACATGACACTCAACTACAATATGATTTAATTTAACAGCTGACTTCTTAAATTGTTATGAATTTTCCTTTCTGTCATTCTGTACTATTTTACTTCTGTGAGTTACAGTAGCTGCTCTTGTCTGCTGCATACAGTCGTCTTGTTATGAGGGTTTTTCTGTCCATCATTTCTGTGTTTCTGGATTCTCCATCATGTCTGATCTTGTCTGTTTACCTTTGTCTCTGTATCCTTGTCTGTCTCTCTGAGGCACCCTGCTCTCTCCCACAACACTTAACATGTGCTTTCCTTACATTTATGTTGCATTTTGATCCCCCACACTCTCCCTCTCCTTAAACACTGAGGCTAGCGTTATTCTTTATATTCTTCTTGTCAAGCAATTCCGTGAAAAACAAATCTCAACAATATCGTTTTCTCCTGTTAATGCTTTCCAAGCACAAATATACATTTTTATTTCTAATAAGTTCTAAGTTGTTTCATCAAACAGCTGAATATTTTTATTTATTATATTTAATTTTGACAAAACTTGAACTTAATAAAATAACTATAATTAGGGCAGTTTTTAGTTTTCAGCACCAAATAAACTCTTTGCGAGGAAAACAGCAAGTGTGAAGTATAAATTGTAGCAGGTGCTGATGAAACGCCAACAAGTGGAAGAGGGCTCATTAAAATAGGCTATAGATTAGAGGATGTAGTGATTAATAAATACAATCATGACCCATCACATCAATTAACACATGGTTGTTGACAACAGATCAACAAATATAGAAACGTCTCCTGTTGTCCTGTTGTCATCTCCAGCATTGCAGATGTTTTGTTTTGATGTTTGTTTGTTTGTTTTTTTTAAATAAGTTTTTTTTTTTAACATATTAGCATATTGTACCATCACCAGACTGGCAGTAGGTTGATTTTCTACTAGAAAAAGACATAATCCAGAGCCAAGCCCACTTTTGTGGTCATTTCAATCCCTTCCCACCCGCTAGCGTCTCTTCTCCCGTCCAAACACTGTGCAGTCTCTTCTGGTCACCAAAACGCCTCACAATGTGGCAAACTGAATTTCAAGATGAGAAAACCACCAAAGGGGCCAGAAAGATCAACAAACTCAATGTTGGGTTTTGGCCTTTTCAGGAGATTTGTCGATAGCAAAAAAATTCAGAATGTCACTAGCCTCATATTTCTTGAGTTTCTCCTCTTCTGTCTTCCCTTTCTCCTGATTTCAATGCTCACTGCTAATGTTTTGCCCACCTCCTCTTGTGTGTGCTGTCTGATAGCGGAGCCACCCTCGCCACGCCCCTGGGACCCACCTGGCAGTATGTACCACCTGTTGTGCCACCTCTCTCTCTCTTCTTCTGCTTCTCTCCTCCTCCCGTTCTCTCCCTTTCTTCTTCTTCTGTCTTGTCTGTGTTGGCCTTCATGTGTTCTCATCACAGAGTTCACACCATGTCACCATCATGGACAATCCTACGCTGGTCATTCCATGAAATTGCTGATAGACCCAATTTTGCAAATTTGCATTACTCATTCCATCCCTGGTAAAGTATTTGTATGTGTTTCCAGGGTATGTTGAGCGCTCTGTCCTGCTTTTGAGCCATTAGCCACAGCAGTACAGTACTATACTTCAGTAAAATGTGGTGGTGTGTATGTGAGTGTTCTGTAGTAGTGTGTAGTAGTGTGTAGTTTGTGCGTGATCGTGAAAAAAGGTAGAGATAGTACTGCTGCTTTTCTGCTTTGAAATATTCTCCTCAACTACACACTTTAAACCCGCCCCAACTTTTTCTGTCGTTTGTTGTTACGTTGAGTCTTAAAATCTTATTTTTCACACAAACCAAACTAAACAAGTCTCATTTCTCTCTTTAATCTTTTATTCCTTCTGACTGTTGTAGTCTTGAGAGATGGAAAGATTTATTTTTTTAAATAGCATGCTATACCATTTTGCTGAAAAGGTAAGATTTTAAGACTGCATACTAGATAAAATTACAAAAGTGTATTGCATGCACTTGAGAAAATTAAATTAAGCCTGTTTTTTTCTGAGCAAAAAACATTTTGTTCAGTTTTTATGAGATAAAGTCCTGTTTTTCTGAGCAAAAGAAACAGGACTTTGTTTTACAATAGATAAAGTTCTGTAGACTGTAGACCTGCTGTTTGTGGAAGGATGATCTGAACAATGTCTCTTGATCAAGCTTTATTTTAATCTAGGCTTAAACAGAGAGATTCTTCAGTCTTTAGGTTGCATAGATGGTATTGTTTTTAGTTTGTCAACTTTACACAGGGACATAGGACTTCCAGGATCAATAACTCACTAATGAAACAATGTTAAGATGCAATGATTATTTCCTCTCATGGTTAGGTGAGCAATAAACATTACAGCAGTGTCCTTATGCTATGCGAGTACAGGGAGGAGGTATCATGTTAGAATTATTTTTTCCTCAGAAAAACAGAACTTTGTCATAATAATAATTTTTTGCTCAAAAAACAGGCTTTATTTTTTTTTCTCAAGTGAATGCAATACGCTTCTGTATAGAATGACCTGGTATTATGAATATTTTTTACAGTGTTGTGATATTGTCTCTGACTGTAGCTACAGGCTAGACTGTGAGGTGGGAACAAAAGGAACAGCACTACCCCTGTGAAAGCATCAGTGAACCCAGTTCTCCATTAACATGCTATCTGTTGTCTGCAAAGCCTTAGAATATATGATTAAATATATTTTAACACTAGTGGACACCAGTGCTAATCAAACATTTGGAGATGGTGCATTATAGAGTTTAGGAATGAACTTAAATCATTACCTGACATCTACACAGTAACCAGCAGGTGGAGTGGTAACTTAGCTGCTGTTTCAGTTCCCCATCACATCATTAGTTCCCTGGTAGCTGCGCTGGTCAGTAAGGTAAGAGTCAAGAGGGGGTGAGTGCCATTGTCCTCAAAGCATTTATTAAAGATTAATCTCTAGAGATGGAAAGGTGAATGGAAAAAAAAGAAATTAAAGGAATACACCACTGTGTAATATGTCTGCTATAAGAAATTGGTTTAGATTTATAATTGATCACATGACAACACATTACTATTTGTAGATGAACTGGTGAAGCTGGTGATCATAGTAGAGCTAAGGAGTCTGGTATAGTTGATAGAGAGGGAAGTACATTTCTGCTAATATGAAAAGAACAATTTTGAAGGTCGCTCTGTGAAACTCACTTTGTCATTTGTTTGAGATGCTTTCTCATATTAATGACGTGGTTATCTAAGGTTTACAGAACCACCACAGTGTAGGAGACCAAAAATGGAGGGTAAAAAAAGGAAAGATAATATTGTACCTACATTCATCAGGTGGACATATTCTGTACCTTCTGTATCTGTGCCAAGTGTTAACTTGCAATTTCACCACATCAGCTTAAAAGCTGAAGATAAGTCGGTGATTTGTTTACAGTATTGTTTTTTGAGAGAAGTGTAGAGAAATTCATTATCAGCAAAAGCACCACAGCAGTATGTTGGTAGTGTAACCAGCTCACCAAGCTAGCTGTTGAAAGATGTATTTAGCCATACATTTTGGATAATGAACAAATTAATAGACCGTTGTGAGGTGGCTTATGATTTGTGTGTAGTTTTGAATATTGTATTTTTCTTTTGTGATATGTTCTTGTTACAATTAATAGTTACATTTATAATTAACGCTAAATACAGTTGTCTTCATGTGCAAGGAACAAGTACTAGATGTTAGTCTTGAACATTTCAGCTATACAGGATATTTAAAGCTTTTTTTACAGGACATATGTTGAAATTCACTAGACAATAACCAATCATCTAAATAAGTTAGAGTAAAAGGCAGTGAGAAAATCTGTGGCGTATTCCTTTAAATAGAATGTAGCTGGTATGTGTTCGCTACTGTCACACAAAATATATAGATTTTTGCAAACTTAGAAGTGGCCAGTTGAAAAATGAAAATGCCATAAAGGCCAGTGTCACACTCCACCTCTTCTCTGTTCAGCCACAGAGACATCTGCTAGCTTACACATTATGTAAGTTGTGTAGCAGCAAGTATTCAGGTCATGTCACAGATTTGTGGTCATTCTTCTCAGACTTTTCTAACGTCTGTATCTGGAGAAGAACGTGCTGAACATTGGTCTTTAGGCAAAAGGTTGCCGTCCACTGATTGATTGTGTCATTCGTGTGTTGTGGATATATTGGTGATCCAGTACAAGTGATTTGGGTAAAATCACCACTGTAAGCTCTCTTCTTCGCTTTCTCTTTACACTTGTCCATGTTTGTCTTCCCCTTTCAGCCAATTGTCGATCTCAGTCCCATTAGACGATCGGCATCCTCTCTAACGCCACAGTACCACCATCAGGAGGTCGGCCTGAGGGAGTATGACCTGGAGCGTCCCGGTCAGGCCCAGTCTTCTATGGGGTCTGGACAAATCCAAGGTCAGGACAGAAGCCACCACCATCACCACCACCACCGCTGCCATCGACGCAGGGACAAAGACAAAGACAAGAAGCAGAAGTCCCTGGATAGAGCTGCATCAGTGCAGCCATCCAGCACCGTTGGTAAGGCAAACTTATATTATGATTAGTAGAGATTTGGAATTGTTACAACTGACTTTAAAAGGCTTCTGCTGATCATGTGTTATTGAAGAAAGGAGAACATTAATGTAATTAATAACATCAAAGTAGCAATGTAGGCTCCTTATTTAATGTAATGCATAATGCATAATAACAAAAACTCTTTGATATCACAGCAGGCAAAACAGAGGACTTGCAAATGCCTCTGCACTATAGTAATATATTGGGCAGAATTTGCAAAAGAGCAGAGAACTGAATGTTTTATTTTTAGGTGCTGATGGATAGATTCATTATTTAAGACAGCAACATCTACTCAGCAAGAAGAATATCCACACTGAAACTTGGCAACACTTTAATGGTGCAACAGATAGCAGGCCAGGCTTTCCTTTCAGATCACTTGGATGTCTTAACATAGCTGCAGAAATTCTTTATAGGATTATAGTTCCGTGATCGGGTTATGTAGGTGAAGGGTTTTCTGCTGCGTTTCAACCAGGGATTTCACATGTCAGGCTTTCCATCTGATTAGCAGAAAGAGAGTTATGAGCTTTCAGTGGAAAATCTGCTTTGCTGCGGATTTCTTTTCTTTCTTCTTTTTTTTTATCGGTTTCTCCCTTTCTTCCTTGACCTCAAGAGTCACATTTAGAAATATAGCTCGAGCTCTCTTGTAAGTGCAGAGAATGCTGATCTATTCATAAGTTTACCAACTCAGCTGCAAGTTATTGCAATAGGGTAATTTACAAGTTGAAAAATAGTAGCAAACCATGCCATTTTAAGAAACAGATGTCCTCTTTTTCACTAGGACACTAGGAGAAACACTAGGAGTCTGATGCAAGAAACCTTTTCTTATCTTTAGTTTCTGTACCAGTTTCTGCAGATGCTGTTTCAAATGAGATAACTGTTATCAGGTACTTTTAAAATGGGACTGCTTTATTACCTACGGTGTATAGATGACGAGAAGATGTGAACCGCAATTATGGATTCTTGAGCATAAAAACATTTTATGTGTTGCCATGTTAGCATTCAGTAATGGCTTGAGAGGAATGTCTAAAGAATGTAAAGGCAAATTGAAATAAGCTGAAGTGAAGTGGACCTGAATGCAGAAACCACTATCATCTCCATCAACACTGGTATTGTATTATTATTTTTTTCTTAATTTTTTTTATTCGTTTTCTTTCCATCACCTCAGATTACACAGTCAGATGACTGTTTAAAGAAATGACCATATTTCTACAGTCTTTTTCACACCACATTCATTCACTCATTCTTCTTCTGTAATCACTCGTCTTGTGAAGGGTCGCAGGGGACACTGAAGCCTATCCCAGGCGGGGTACACCCTGGACAGGTCTCCAGTCAATCGCAGCGCTAACACAGAGAGACACACAACCATTCACACTCACATGCACACCTACGGCCAATTTAGAATCACCAATTAGCCTAACGAACCTGGAATCTTCTTGCTGTGAGGCCTCAGTGCTAACCACCACGCCACTGTGCTGCCCACCACCTGACATTTTAGAGTTTATTTAGAGAGTGAAAAAAAACAAGAAAAATTGAAAATCAAATTTATGATTTTTGTACAAACTGTTTATGATGTTCCAAACCATCACAGATGCAGAGGCTCATTGATGTAAGATTACATGTTGAAACATTGTTTTTTTTTTTTTTTCCATTGTAGAAGGGTTGTGGTGGTCATATGGTGGAGTGATTAGATGGCTGGGTGTTTTTTTTGTGTCAACACTGGAGGGCAGCACCTGGGCTTTATTGCTGAGATAAAAGGCCACAGCGGACAGGTCCAGCACAGGGATTTATAGTCACGTCTTGGTGAGATAGCAGAACATCAGCAATCCTCTCTACAGCTATTAAATTTAGTGAAGCAGCAAGAGACGGGGTGAGTGCTAGGCCTCAAAGCTCGTCATTCTAGAAACAGATCTGTGTCATCAGATTACAATGAATAGGCTTCTGTACTTCTGTCATCAAGGTTTCAATCTGAAAACTGGAATTATTCCAACACTAAGAAAAGTAATTCCACTACACTGCTTTGCCTTATGGCACACACCCAGTGTCCAGACAGAAGCATGCACGCACAGTACTGATGAGCGCGACTTTAATCAGAGAATATCATGGCACAGCACTTCTTATGTTACAGAACCATGGTGATGCCTATCATGGAACACAAGTATCGCCTGCATTTTATACAAAATGATGAGCAATTCTCACTTTCACCACAAAACCACAACCTGGATCTTGTTTATTGCTGAAGGAATTTGCCTGGATGTGGTGAAGCAGGCTGACTAGAAAGATAAAAAAAAGAAAGATACATTTATTCCAAGATATATGAGATTATTACACCATCATAAGATTAAGATGTTCAAGTGTCTTCTTTCTCAATCAGTGGTATTTTTCACGTAAGGGCATAGAAAACCAATCAACACAACACAGAAGGTTATCTGTTAAAAGCTATAAGATAAAAATGAATGTGGAGAAGGTGAAGATATGTTTTATTTTTTCCCATTTTGATGGTCTAAGACTAAATCTGTTACCCTATTGATTTTCACTCATAGCACCCAAAACTCCATGAGTGCATCAAGCTGAATGTCATGTCTTCAACAGAACCAAACACTTTTTCACAAAAGTCATGTTTGAATGAATGAGACGTGTGGTTAAAAGGTGCCCTGTGGAGTCTTACTTTTAAATCATTGTTCACTTCCATGTTGACTATACATAGGTGCTCTCATTATTCACACAAAATGGAAACCCACTTATAAGAACACTGCTCCATAGGGCTACTAATCATTCTCCCATGGTTGAATTCCACAGTAGGGTCATCCAATCAGTCGGATAGATCTGCATTTTTTCATTATACAGTTTAATGTTAGAACATCAAGATTTATTTAAACGACGTAAGGATGATGGTTGCGACTGCTTAACCTGACCTTGCATTTTCTGTCTGCTCCTTATCTTTATTATTAACTGCATTCTACCATCCTCCAGGTTCTTTCACTGACCCCTCAGCTGAAGGCTTGTCCAGAGAACGAGCGAGGGAGCGCGACCGCAGTCGGCCCCATGAGAGGAGGCACCACTCCTCGGCAGGAGAGAAGCAGCGCTACTACTCTTGTGAGCGTTATGGTAGCAGGGAGCAGTGCCATGCCAGGTCAGCCGGTCCTAGTCGATCCACATCTCCAGGAGAGGGACAGAACTCTGGTTTCCTCAAACAAGTGAGTCACTTGTCACACTGTTAGTGGCTGAATTATTAACACAGTGAAGTGTTAAACCTCTGGGACAAGTTTTGTTTTGCCCTGTTGTCCAGCATGTTGTATTTTAAATGAAACACTGACTGTTACTTTGTGGTGTTCACATGCATAAAAGGTGATAAGTGTAGGATTGGGTATTGTCTACAGCATCTTCACATTTACGTACTTTTAGTAAGAGGGTTATAGCTGTATTCACTCCTCCTGTTCATATTACCTTGGAAAAGATCGCTTACTATATCAGAATACTATATCCTCTGAGAAACAAAGTAAGTACAAATGCATTCTGAAAATTAAATATATTTATCCAAAGTTACTGTCCATCTTTTGTGACTCATTGTTTCCCTGCTAAACCACTGGACAGAAAAACAGCACAAAAGCTATTTTAGCTCTAAAAATTCAAGCTTGAGCAAGAATTAGAAGGCGATGTCTTCCTGAAATGGTTACAGCAACCCATAATTCTTTGAGTGTTCTACAGTAAGCATTGTTCAGTCATTTCTATTTTATGTGTTTCCTCAGCATGGTAGCAGTGTGGTTAAAGCTGGCCCTGTGACGCTCCCCTCTGGTTCAAGCACACCAGGCCGTGGTCGCAGGCAGCTCCCACAGACGCCCCTCACCCCTCGTCCCGCTGTGGCCTACAAAACTGCCAACTCCTCCCCCTTCCCGTCCGGTGCCAGCACTGCTACGACAGGGCACCAGACTCGCTTCAGCCGTGGCCTTTCAGAGCATGATCGTTTACTTGGGGGCCAAAGTGAGTCCCCTATACCGGTTACCCGCATTGGTTCAGACCCCAATTTAAACCGGCAGCAGCAAGACTCCTCTCAGCGGGCCCTCCTCGAAGAGAGTGAGGACTTCCAGGATGCTGTTAGTAGCCACGGAGGGGGACGTTCAACCAGAACCGCTGCCTCAGCTACAGAATCGGCCTCACACGGCATTGCTGCTGCACCAGTCACAGCACCCGCCACACAGGGCCGGGTGGGGGTTGTGCCTAACGGGTACCACTTCACCCTCGGGGTCAACTCTGCATCTGGCCCTGGGAACAGAGGAACAGGAAGTCTCAGGGAGAGGGAGGAAGAAGACTGGTGCTAACGTGGGAGAAAACTTTTGAGAAAACAGTATAGCGTTAGCTCGAAGGGGAAGCTTACAGGTGCCGGTCAGCGCTCATGTCAGGTGCAGTGAGCTGGCACAGCTGGAGGCCGACTGTCAGTCGACTCATGCAGATGTTGTGGAAGAAGGAAGAAGTGGAAAGTGCTGTTAAAGGGGGTCACAAATCATTCCAGCTTTGTAGTGTTACTCTCTTTTTAATATAACAACCTCTTTAAGAAATTAAAACAGACTTTTTCTACCCCTTTACTTGCACTGAAATTATAGCACATGTGAAGACCCTTAAGTATTTTGCCTTGGCCAGTACATTCAGTGGAGAAGAAGACAAAAGCCAAAACCTCCTCATTCTTTGAGTGACAATATGTTTTAGCTGGTAACACAGTTTTATTACTGTAGGTCTCCTTTTGTTTATGTTTTTCATATTGAGAAATTTACAGGTAAAAGGCCACAGCAGGACTTATTTTCCTTCGTCAGCTATTACCACGGAAGTTATGTCAGAGCAGATTAGGAAAACCGTTTCATGTAGGTGTCAAAATTCTGCCATAACACCTAATAAACATATTAAGTAGTCAGAAACAAACATACAATGGTGTGTTAAAACAAGACTAAAGTGTTGTAGAGAGTTTACACTATCACGTGTTTTGTAAATTGTACCAGATGTAAATTTTTGGAGTGCACATAGGAACTAGAACAACTCTTTTTTGAAATCAAGTGGCTAAATACTAAGTGCCTCGTTTTCCACTATGTATTACGATGCAGCCTGGCCTGGTGTCAGGCAGACTTCAGCTTACAGTACAGGATGTGAACTGAGAAAAATAAGACAGAACAAATTGAGTATGAATCTGATCTTAAGGACAGAATGCAAAAACAAAATATATATATACTTTTTTTGGTACTAAATCTCGTGGTAGGTATGTCGGAATTAGAGATCCAAAGTAAGCAATGTTAGTGCATGCCAGGGTTGTTAAAAATAGTGTCTGTACTTTTGCTTAAGGGTGTATGGTAAGCATTTGCCTTTCTCTTTCAAATATACTGCCAGTCGGTTGGTAGAAAACGCTCTCTGAGTGGGGAAAAAGTGCCATTTTTTGATTAATAATCAAATAAAACTCTCAAATTCAGAAACGCCTGCTTCCTCAAGCATGCAGTACATATATATACATATATTTATCTCATCTCCACCATATTCGACCAAATTTGGTGGGTATCCTTTATTTTCATCTCTTTCCTCTGAGAGCAGTATTGTGTGAGGGTTTGTAGGCAAAGTACCTGTGTGTATGTTCACAGGTACAATAAAGAGTTGTGTTGTTGCTACTGACTGTTGACTAAAAGTAGGGCTATGCAACAAGACGACACTTCATCTGCCCTGTAGCTTTACCCTCTGGAATCCCCAGGTTCAGGCTTTAGTGCGACTGCAACCAAATTTTACATTTCTGTATGAAGAGTTGTAAATTATAAATGTATATTATATGATGTACAGAGAATGGACAACACAAACTAAGGCACAAATGTTATCAGAGTTGATGTATGTGAATCACGGTGCGTTTTGGACGTTGGCAAGTCGACTGCATGACGCCTACTCAGATAGAACCACCCAAAATATAAAACTGTGTTCAGACTTGGGTCAAGTTGTATTTTTAAATATTTTTAGTTTTTAAACTTGCTGAGAGAACCAGATTCTTCAGATTAAAAGTATTAAGGTATAATGTCACAAAAGTGGAGCTATGTATTTTTGTGTCATTGTTGGAGTTCTGCCCAGGCCAATACTAACTGCCAGCCTGTACCCAACTCCTTAAGCTCTGAACCAACTAGTTGTACACTGAGACCTCCTAAATGTACTGCTAGTGGGCGAGGGAGTTGTTTTTCCAACTTTGGTTTCCTTGTGTATTTTTAAGTGGGAATTAAGAAATAACATGAATTCTAAAAAAAAAACAAGATGTGTGGTATATTTTTGCTCTGTGCTCTTAAAATGCACTTTGTTTCCAGCATTTGTGTGACAAATGAGGAGTGCCATGACATATAATTCATTGAAAAATATACTCCCATCAGTGCATAACATTATGACCACCTTCCTAATATTGTATATGGTATATATACCTTCCCTTGTGCCTCCAAAACAGTTGTGACTCATCAGAGAATGGACATGGTCCTTCTGAGGGTGTCCTGTGGTGTCTGGCAACAGAACATTGTTAGTGGGGACCTTTGGGTCCTATGGGTTGAGGGGAGGGGCCTCTGTGGATCATCCCACAGATATTTGATCAGGGGGTGCCTGGTCTGGTCTAGGTGGGTGCTACATGTCTAAGTAACATCCACATGAATGCCAGTTTCCCAGCAGAACACTGGATTGTTACAAGATGGTCAATGTTATTTATGTCTCCTGTCAGTGGTCATAATGTTGTGCCTGATCGGTGCATGCATATTAGTCATAAAAACAGCTGTATTTGATCAGAAAACTGGTGTTGGCCGCCTGTGAGAGATGGACATGCAGCAATGTTACATGTCCGCCATGTTTCTATGTGTGTCGTCTCCAATCAGCAAGTTTCATCCATCTCTCTGTTATCTGCTTCTCTGAGCTCAGGCTGCAGTGGCAACAAGCTAAGCAGGGAATTTCAGACATCCCTCTTCCCCAGCATCACATTCCAGCTCTTCCTGGGGATCCCTAGGCATTCCCCGCCAGGCAAGATATATAGTCCCTGCAGCAAGTTGTGTGCCAAAATCTCCCCAGACTTCAGAGTTGTTGTTCCAAATTTGTACTGACAGCTGCTACTGACAGATCAGAGATTGGAGGCTATATGTGTGCCATGTTACATCCATTACTGACTGTTAGCATAACACTCTTCACCTGTTTAACTTCTTAAAGGATAAGAGCCAAGACACACCAAGCCGGTGGTCGATTCCAGTGTTGATCTTGTTGGGCATATATGATCCTAGTTTTTCGTTGGCTCTAGTCAGACCCCTGTTGATTGCGTTTTTAAGATGATTCAGTATCTTGAATCTGCAAAGAAACAAGTCTCAGAGAGAGACCTCTCTGACTGGCCAAGGCATGAGGAAAAAAACAGTGAAGTGAACAATACAACTAAGTTCAAAGGGTACACAGAAGCCTCTTCTTGCTTCATATCTTTTTCTACTATCAACATTCAAACACATAAATATTTTCTCAACAACATATTCAGCCAGAATAACTATATATTAACTAATTAACCTCTGTACAATGGTTTGTAGTTGTTCATAACCTCCCACAGGCAGAGAACGTATGTGCCAGGAGGTCATTGGCTATAGTCTTTGCGGTGTGTTCAAGTGCAACTTTCTGGTCCAGACACAGGACATCACAGTCAGCCTCTATTGCTGGCAGATCTTTGATCTCAGTTTGGTGTGTCCAAGTCTTAAGGCTTGCACTAATCTCTATTTCTCTCAGGTCAACAAATTCCAAGAAAAGACCAGAATCAACACATTTTAGTCTCTTTCTGTACCCTGGTAGCCTGAGGTCCCATTACTGTTATAATGACGTATGTCAAGGAATATCATTTTAAAATGATAGTTAAAGATTTCCAGAAAACTGCTGGTTTCTGTAGATTTTAGAAAGAATTCTCAGCTCAGACAGGATTAAATAGTCCTTGCAATCTGTTTTCAGTGGCAGCAGAAAGGTATGTGTGTGTGAGGGATTGACTAAAACTAAACTACAGTGCGTGCTTATGGCAGTGAGGTAACGTGTCCCTACACCGTGTGTGGCCCCAAGCTCATCGGTTCCAATCATTTTCTGAAACAGCTGAGCGTTGTAGTTTTAGCTCAAAGGAAGAAATAGTGGATTTGCTACGGACTAATTTGTGCCGCAGAATTGGATACTGCAGTGATTATATGGACAGCAGGTGGGACTGATCAAAATAAACTACGGTTGAGTATTCATTATCAGCCAGTGCTGAACTGTGACTCACTGATGAGTTGTTAATAGGTTTGGGAAAGCAGTTTGATGTTTTGGATACACAGACAATTCATTCTTTGTTGATTTTGGTTTGGAATGTGTAAATCCGAACAAATACTGGAGCCTTATCTTTAAAAGATGAGTGCACACGTTTAAATGTCAGGTACAGCTGTGATCCTTAGAGTTTATGGGTCTGTGTATTAGTTCAGAAGATAAGTCTAAACCCTCAGATTGAATTGGACAGTTAATAGTTTCTTGTTCAGAATTTTTAAACATACAGCTCAGTGTATTTTCCTGGCATGTTAATGCAAATGTAAATTATTTGGGAATATTTGAACCCAAGTCTGATTGCTCCCTTTATGTTTTCAGTTTGTCTCATCATTGTGGAATCTATTTGATGGCTTTAACAGGATTTAGACTTTAAAGCAATAAGGTCTAATAGTAGGTTTGGCTCTGTTTTCTTTGTCAAGGTAACAGTAGATTGCTTGTGGACTTGTGTGTAAGTTGTCATATTGGAGCAGAGATATGTGTTCATCTCGACAGCAGATTTGAAAAAATATATAAAAATAACCCTTCATTTCCAAACCTCCAGTGTGCCCTTCATGAGCAGGGTGAGTTTTCCTCCTCCAGTTTTCTATGGCTGCCCCCCTCTGGACATGTCCCGTTTGCATGTTCTCAAAAGACAATGTGCATGTGAAAGAAAAAAAAAAAATGTTTGCCTTCATTCGAGTCCATGATTTGTACAATTTCTTTCCTGGTTGTATTTTCTGATTATCTAAACACACAATGTATCGGTTTCAGGTAAACAAAAAATAAAATAGAATAAAACAAGCTTGAACACCGTTTTTGAACAGAACCACCAAAATGGAAACAAGGTTCTTTCTGAGAAAAGAGATTCTGGAGTGGCTGAATCCTTCGCTGCCTGATCTGTTACTTGACTGTCTCTCCCACAGTCGTTTCGGCTGTACCTATAGATTTTGTATGAATATAAGTCCTTGAATAAAGAGGTATGATTATGAACATGCAGCATGTAGGTGTCTGGAGGCTGAATGTGTTGTGGATGTGGATCTGATCATGGATTGCATGTTGAACATGGACGCAGCTAGAGATTGTTTGGAGCCAACACCTAGTGACCATCAGTGGGATTGCACTTTAAGCCACTTTCACATTCACTTTAGTTTTTTGCTACATCCTTTTGTACACAGTTTTGAAGATTTGAAGATTTGAAGACAGACTTAATAATGCTAAACCTATTATTTAATCTCAGGTTTCACACCAAATCATTTATATATTTTGCATTGTGGTTCAAGCTGGTCCTGTGACGCTCCTGTCCGTCTACTGGAGACAAAGATTTGTTGCACTCAGCCCCTAGCGACCACCAGTGGTATTGCACTTTAAGCCAATACTATATTCCATTTTCTGACGGGGTTTCTATGGCAACCTTTTATAAAAATAATAATAGTAAATTATAACTTTTACATTCTGTACAAACTGTCACCTAATTTAAGAAATCACAGATTTGTCTCAAAGAACTTAACAGTATGTATAGCATACAAAAGACTTCAAGGTGTTGCAGTATGACTTGAGTCATGTGATCTTCTTTCCACCAGGAAACCAGGAAACAGCATGAGACATTCTGATACGACGCACAGACAGCCAGAGAAGATGTACAGGAAGGTCCTGGAGAAACTATAAGAAGCAATGGTTTTTAGAGAGTTTCTAATAATCCCATCAGCAGGTTGACATGGACTATACTCTACATACTAAACTTAGTAATTTAGTAATAGATGAAGATGTTAACATGTGCAGTTAATAAATGGAGAAGAAGAAGCACTAAATGAGAAGGTGATGAGGTAAAAGTATCCGCTTCAAGCTTTGACCTAAAGTTCTCAATAGAGACAGACGTGTGATGACGGCATGGAGGTTACTCCAGACTTGATTGAATCTGTTCAAGTTCACTTACACTTTAAAAACAGATAATGATAAACTTAATTGTTCAACTCCAATTCAGTTTTCTCACATCTTAGTCGTAACATTAGTTCAAGTACTTAAAATGTTTGACGATGTTCAAGACTAGATCTACACCAGTTGTTTTCTGTGGTATTCAGAGACAACTCATGTCACTGGGGCAGTTTTGTGATTTGCTTTCTGAATTCCTCCAGGTGTCTACTTTCCTGTCAGTTTTCATTTCAAAGGGATCTTAAGTTTTTTTTTT
>JASGAT010323853.1:0-10106 GCA_030220025.1 Chelon auratus | reverse complement strand
GGGCCTCCCTCGTGTCATCTACACACTGGCAAGGAAACCCCAGAAGGAGCAGCTCGAAAAAGAAATGAAGCAGCTGGAGAAGGACATCGAGCTTTTTGAGAGATTCAAAACCATCTATGTACCTAATAATAATTAATAAAATAAAATCATTTTCTATTATTACTGCTTTTTCTGGGATCTGTGAAGCTGAACCATGAGTTTTAGTTTTTCATAGTACATCAGATCACATACCCTGCACCTCAGCTTGAAATCACAGGCATGTAAATAAATTAAATAATGTAGACTCACATTTGTCACAATTATCTTATGAATCATATAAGCCCAAACAAAATATATATATTTTTTAAAGGTTGTAGCAGAATAATCTGGACTGAACTGACCAGAGGTCCTGCATGAGCATCTGGATAATTTTTAATAATAAATTGAGGATTACTGGGTTGTTGTTTTTAAACCGTGTTCAAGGCAGTAGAAGAAGTAGACAGGAAGCGCATCAGCGACTTTACTTCTCTAGTCCGATGCTCTAGTCATGTCCGATCATGTCATGTCTTTTACGTCTTGTCATCCGTGGAGGTTAAAAAAGGAATGAGCCTGTTTTTCTAATGTAAGGAGTAAAAAGTACAGATATTTGTGTACAAATGTAGGGAGTAAAAGTAAAAAGAAATACTCAAGTGAAGTACAGATACCTGAAAAATCTACTTAAGTACAGTAACAAAGTATTTGTACTTCGTTACTTCCCACCTCTGCTGATAACTGGTCACTTATCACATTTAATTTTGTTGCTGCCTGGGTTATGTTTTTCTTTTGTGTATGTAAAATCATTTGACAGGTATAAAAGGAGAAAGTGTCTTTTATAGTTTCCAAACTTCTTCAACACACTCCACACCATATACCGGTGTCATTTAAAGCCCCTCTCATTTACGTCTAACGGCCTCAGTTTATGGCCTGTGGATGCTGAAATACCCTCTAGACCAAACAAGGAGCCTCCTGGGATTCTCAGAATCTGCTCCTGTCCCAGTTTTGTAAATACAGCCTGAAAACAGATGTCGCTGCTCAGATAGCTCTCAGGAGGAAGGACAGCGAGGCCAGCGGAGCGATCCTGGCCGACAGAGGTCATGTTCGCAGGTGGAAGAGTAACTGAGTACATCATTGAGAGCTCAACTTGACCCTCGATGAGTTATTGTGCTGAGGTGCTCTGGTCTCCAGTTACATCCCATGCTACCTGTGGTGCGGGAAACTGTCCCGACAGTTTGGAGGTGAACCATCTTTAGGTGTTTTTGCCTCCGCTGAGCCAAGGTCCTGAATTAAAGAAAGAATAAAGCTGCTGTACACCGAGTTCTTTCTCGATTTGCAAAGTGTTCCCATCATTCACTCAAGGCTTACTTAACCAGAGAGCAGAGTGGAGATGAAAGCTTGATCATTCAAGTACTCCCAAAATCCTTTGATGCCCAACCATGAAGTATGTCTTAGAGCTTTTAGCATTCCTCACTCGGGAGCAGGAGGTCCTCAAGGTGAACGGTTTTCCTGAACTGAACGTATGTTGTTCGACTGTTGAACCGAAATGTGCCGTCTGTCTAATCTCAACATGCTTGTTGCTGGAGATAGCACAACCGCTGGATATCTGTTGTGCAACTGTAAACCGTTCTGGAGCATTACGGGTGAAGGAGTTGAAGAGCCGCTTGTTTGTGATAACACTTGTGCATTATTGTCTCTAGATACAGTACACATCCTGCTACCGTTCCACCTCCATGTCGAGTGCAGCCGCCTATGAGGTCGGTGCCTGTACGGCAGTGTGTTTGTACTCAGCATTTTGTCGATTCTGTGGAGGTTTCAGGTAATGGATTAGGGAACAGCTCTAAGAGTCCCTTTCCTCACTGGCTTTATTGGTGAAGGAGTCCCAGAGGCCTGCCTCAGCCCTCGTGGTCTCAGCTGTTCAGGCTCTGGAGAACATCGGGCCTACTCAGCTGTCTGTTTCCGTCCTAAACCCCCCGCCTTCCTGCTAACCACAGGCAGTATAACCCCACTAGGATTGACAGCATCTGTCAGTGTCATTCATTCAGCAGCTTTCTGATGTTTGACCTTTTGTGACGGGAATGTGCTAGAACTGTGAACCTTGTTTGTTTTATCATTATCCACCACTGTTCAGGAGCTATACTATGGCTTCAAATATCATTATACAATCTCTTGTGAACAGTATATTCCTTAAAGTGGAACCATTTATCATACATAAGAGAGCATACGCATATAAACAACCTGCAGCATCAATTCTCTTTGAACTTTGAGACTGGAGCTTCGTGACGCTGACAGACGAGATCAAGCCTTCACCCTTTTTATTAGACAGCATCCACTGATCCGCTGGGAAGTCGTTTGTCAAAGACAGATCCCCTCAGGAGCTCTGCTGGATTTAGGGGTTTCCTCTGCAGTTCGCGGGGCACATTTCCCAGAATTACGCTCATTCATGACGACTGAAAGCATCCAGGGGAAAAAAAGAGCTGCCTCTCGCCTCCATTCAGCTGCCCAGGCCCCTAATCTCTGCTGGGACGGCCCGCAATGAGAAAAAAAGGCTGGCACTCACATCAAGCACGGGCCTCTGTGATAAAGGCATGACGACAATGGATAACATTTCATGGTGTGACACGGACTGCTTCGTGCGTTAGAAACTTAACGCACTCCAAATGCCTGAGATGTTTTTAATCCACATTCCTTTACAACGCAGTAGTAATTACTGTGTTGCCTTGTGTGTAGTTTTTGGATACTTTTGAATGCATAATTGTTTATGTCACACAAACTATATACAGTCAGACAGCGTTTGCCTGTATGGGATGGTAATATTGCAGCACGGATGCGTGTAGAGTCTCAAAACAAGACACATAATTTTCCACATCTTTATCATTCCAGTTTTTCATCTTAATTAAAAATATGAAACCTTGCTGCACCACTGCACACATGAATCATTTAAAGCACGTTTCTCAACAGTTTCCTGTGACACTTTTAGCGTCTTTTGTAGAAACCTGTGCTAGAACTGAAAGTAAAGTTATTTGGTTTTTAACTGCACAGCATGGGCTGATCCAGTTTTATAAGAGTTTTGCATTTTACATTTCTACGTTTTCTGGGAAAATAGCAGCAATTGTGACAATTCTTGAAGGAACAGCAGCAATATAACCAATATAACTAAAGTAATTATTAATTAATGTAGTATTTTTTGCATTTCTGCCTGTTAACACATTTTTTTTTGTATGTGCAGCTGACCTCCTGTACAATCACTTAATTAAATTTAAGGAAATTTTTGGGAACTTACAAACAGATAAATAGTTTTTGCATTTAATAAAGACTTAGGGAGGTACATCAAGTCCAAAAATGCTTAACAGAGATTAAATAACTTGGACAAAATATCCTTGTAAATCTGTAACAGTCATTAATAATTCATGTATATCTCTTTCTGTCTTGCTGTTTCAATCAATAACACTTACACATATTTTGAATGTAAATATATTCTGTGCATTTGCAGAAAGAATTTAACAGCAAACTAAGGAATAAATATGTAGATGATCTTACAGCAGTGTGTTGGTTGATGACGATGCATTAACAGACTGGCTCAGAGGCAGCCTGCAGAATATCTGGTCTGGAAAAACTCATCTCAGTGACGTAGTGAAGACCAACAAACATGCTCAGATCATTTATATGTCACAGTTTATTTTAATTTGAACTCTGTTTTAAAAAAAAAAAAAAGAAGAGAGATCAGTCGAGTGCACCAAGTGGTGGCCTAGATTTAATTGAAAAAAATAAAAAATAAAATCAAAACTGCCAAACAAAAGCCAGAGGACATTTTGGTGAATAGCAGTAGCCGGTGGTTCTCTTCTCTTTTGGTGTTGTTGCTAGGAGACAGTGGGTCTAAAAATCTGGCTTCGATGAGGCGCACCTGCTTCTTGGGGTCTGGCACATTCAGTGTCTGCACAATCAACACATGGGAGGAAAAACTGATCTGAGCCGTTCAAATCTGAGGGGAGTTTCCCTGTTTTCTGTCCAGCTTCTCCTGATTAGAGAATTGATTTGAGTTGAGGGCTACTTTCAGGGACAGATGGGCAGGAGTGCAGGTGTTTTCTCTTGAACAGCAAAATGTCCTTCCCGTGTCTTTTGCGAGCGAGTAAACACAGCATGAGCGGAGAGTCAATAGAGGACAAGGGGGTTTAAAATCACGCAGCTTCCGTGACTTTGAAGCAAAGCAGAGCATCCTCCCTGAAAGCTGTCACACCCAGTTAACGGCTCTCCTCCGTCAGGCCCCTGAAGATGCAAAAGACACGACTGTCCGGCGTGACAATGGGTCCGTCATTTTTTAATTCAGTGCCGTCTCATGTGGGATGTGAGCTGAGGTGATAAAAGCACAGAATGTGTCGTTATATAACCAGAGGTTCAGCTTAAGGGCAAGCTCCAGTTGCTTTAATATTGACCAGTCAGCTGCAACCCAACAGCTGCCTGCTGTGACCTCTGGAGCATCTACTGTACATGCCGCAATCATGTGGGGAAACTGTGTCAGCCTCCACAACTTTAATATCTTCACACCTTTCTTTCAGGTACTTTCAAGAAGCTGCCTGAAAAAAGCAAAACAGAGCTCCTCACTTTATCACATGAGGATGAAAATAGCTCTTCAGCGCCCTGGCCTCTCATTGGTCCCTCTGTGCTGCTATGTGTGTCAGCTTCCTACTGTGTGGCTGCTGGGCTCCACTGTACTGTGCATGTGTCAGACTGGAGCGCCTCCAGCTCCAGTCTGGAGGATGATCAGCTGGGTGTGACAGGGATCCGCCAGGGAACCGAAGCCAGCAGCCAATAAACGCCTCCCCCTATCCGCACGCTGACCTGCTGAGCTGCAGAGTGTTAATTGTGCTGTGGGTCATTAGGCTGAACACAGGCATATTTCAGACCTGGCTTCTTCACAGGCTTTGACCTTCTGCTGGGCACCCTGGGTAATACTGTACGTGGGCGCCAGCATCAAAGTGACTGGTGTGAGCCGCCAAGCTAAAATTACCACTTTCTTCATTAATAATGATGAGATTAACTGACCCAGTGGCCGTGTTACCCAATGTACCCTCTACAAACTTCTGTCATAAGTTTGTCGCCCTTCAGTTTTGTTGTGGCAAATGAAAAAACAAAAGTTGGAACACAATATTAAAGAACTAGCCTTTTTAATATGGAAATATTTCTAAAACACCAAAGATAGGGAATAATGTTTTGTCTTATGCTAGTCCCTTAATCCAGCAGCTTTGATCAAAATGATTAAAATTATACATCACCAATCTTCACAAATTCTCAAAAACGACAGTTCATATAAAGCCAAAAGACACACACATACAATTTTAACGCATTCTGACAGGAGTACTTTTTGCAAAGCTTGAACTTTTTCAGAAAGATTCTTTGTGAAAATTAAAGTTTCCTTAAGTAAAATGAAATGGTCCCGGTACTTTCTGTGAGAGAAAAGTGTGGCCAGGAACAATGTCGGGGAGACGGCGCTGAAGTGTTGCAAAAGCACTCCTTAACGTTGCTGGATGTCCTCACTGGTGAAACAAATACATACGGATCGACTGGTTAATGTGTCACTGGATTTCTGGGGTGCCGGAAAAAAAAAACACACTTGTCCTGTTGCACATGTTTCTGGTGTAGCCAGCAGATTTCAGGATAACTGATAACAGATATTGGGGCCAAGAGTTGAGAGCCGACATCTGCAACCGGATATTTTACTCTTAATTAACTATTTAAAACCACAACAAAGATGTTGTTTAAACTATTTTCCTGGCAGATGTGACATGTTAGCTTGTGTCCTCCACGTTGACACTTTAAATGCATGCAGCTAAAACCTGCTCAAAGGTAGCCACTACTTTAACTTTAAAAAGCTACAAGTAAGCTTCCCTTGCCTACAGATTCATATGCGGATTATTAAGTTAAGAATGATTTACTGTGATTTGGTGCCACCTGTTCTAGCTCACCAGTAACCACTTGGTAATGACGGGAAATAAATTACATTTGACAAGCTGAAGAAAAGTTTCCTTGAACGGTTTGTTCCTTCTGCAGGTGGCGGGTAGAAAACAGCTTTTCTGGAGCTTTTCAGCTCCTCCCTGACAAACTCCAGCTCCCTGCAGCCCAACACCTCAACCATCACTGCTTCTACATAGCAGCTGTATGAGAGTAGTTCACTGTATGAGGTGACTGACCCTGAAATATTACCTCTTATTTCCCTCTGGTGTGACTCACTAATCAGCTGGTTTCTTCAGAGACATTTTGCTCGTCTCCTAAAAGCACAGAGACGTGCCGATGAGTTAGAATATATTTGAACTAAATCCTGATCTACACCAGCACACGCGCACCTGCAACTGAAATATTAAGATGCCCTGAACAAATCTTTAAATTTTAAATAGTTTTTTAAATAATTTTCTTTAGTGCCTGAAGTTAACACTGCACTGTCAAGCATCATCAGACCTTTTAATTTCCGGGTTTAACAGTCCGAACACAACTCTCTCTCCCAATTCTCTGCTGTGGGATTAGAATGAACTTAGATTTGAGGCACAGGAGAAAAAAAAAAAAGGAGTGAAAAAGTCCATTTTGTGACCCTCTTACCTTGAGGAGAACCCTCCTCTGGAAGCCATCTCTGTGATTTACGAGCCTACTCAGGTCAATGGGCAGCTCCATTTAAGATGCTCAGCGAGCCGGACGGGACGAGAGAGAGAGTACAGTAGTGAGACTTCATGGAGAGCCCGAATCATCCGCTCTGCTCGTTTGATGTGGCAGTTTGGGCCAAGGATGAGGATACCTCGGTGCCCGCTGGTGTTTTTTTTTCCAGTTTTTGGGTCCCCTGTTGGAGTCTCTCTTTTTTTTGTTGTTGTTAATGTCTATTTGCTCAGTGGGGCTAAAGGGGTGCAGGAGAAAATAAGGTAAAAGATGGATAAGGGCCTGAAGCCTTAGACCCATTTTATCAAATATCTACACCCCTCTGGGGCTTTTCTCTGTAATGGGCTGCTGGTAGTGAGTGTAGAGGAGGGTGATTACACTTCCAACACACAGAAACACACACTCATAAGCAGAATACAAAGAAAAATATGCTTGCACAACACATGAAGCCAAATTTCCATCCCAGAAATTTAACCAAAATTCCAGAAAATCTACTTCTTACATATTTGCCAATATTAACAGTTGGATAATCGAAAGATAAACATCTGGTGGTGCTAATTCTCCAGTCTGGTGCTATTAAACCACCACAGAAGAAGAGTGTCGGACAAGAGACTAAAGAGAGAATAATGGAAACAAAATGCGTCGATTCATTTCATTGACTTAGTAAAGGTTTCTTTGCTTCCTGTCCTTCTGTCATATTTTAAAAATGTGCTGAAAAGTAGGTGAAAAAGTAGGTGAATGCTCAGCTTTTAAAGTCATACAATTGTCCCGACAATCAATAAATGTCAAGGAACGAAGGTCGCAGCCGGGACTCAAGAGAGATTCAAATCAATACCGTATGTGCCAAAAAACTGTCAGACTTAGTTCTGGTCTACAACTTCGCTACACATGTAGGAAAAAGGTTTCAGAAGTCATGAGTCTGTGATGTTTCTCACTGAAATCATTTTACCATTTTAATTTAAGATGATTCAAAGAGGCTGAAGCAGCAGACTGGAAAAAGTCATGAATGTGAGATCAAAAGTAGAATTTATGAATATAATCCTCCAGCCAGTTGGCAGGAGCTTGAACACTGACGACCGTTTTTTTCTTTGAAATGCTGAAAGCACTGAAGCTGTAAATGAAGGGCTATTTAAGAACACTTGAAGCCTTTGAGCTAATGAGTAGCGGAGCACGTGCTCAAGCTAGATGCACGCCATAGTGAACATTTCTACGTGTGCGTCGCCGGCATCGCTCTGTAATTTTGCCGCTACTAGTCAGCAGTGGGACTTCTATGGTGCTGTGTCGAGTTTCTTTTTGGTACTTCAAACAATGACAGTTGAGAACAAGTGGATAGTAGATGGCATGTATGACCACTGAAATGACTGAGCGAGGCTCTTCTCGTTTTATATTTCTTCTCATTTGAACATTTAAATACACACATATTTTCACTTCAACATAATCATCTAGAATGAATAAAGTGTAGACCAACATTATTCAGGAGAGGCCAGCTCTGTACGATGGTAGTGTTTTTCTTCTTAGCCTCCTAGCCTCCCAGCTGAAAGTAGCCCTTTTGGCTTCACCTTCTGAATGACGTATAAACTGCCACCCGCTGGTATGTAGAGTTATTTCCTTTCACACAGGAATAGAAGCTATGCGCCAGCTGGACATTGGCTGCGGTCTTTGTGGTGTGTTCAAGTGCAACGTTTTGGTCCAGACACAGACATGGCAAGGCAAGAGGTCACGGCATGGTCGACAGTAGGTCTTTGACGTTGGTTCGGTTGCGTCGGCACCTTTAAGGTTCTGGGAAGAACATCTCTAAGGTTAAGGAGCAGTTGAGGAAAGATAATGGTATGGTGGAAAATAGTGACTGAGAATGAAAGTCTGATCCACCAACTTTCACCTTTACTGCTGTAGATCATTCTGGTATTTGGGATTAACGATGGAAGTGTGAAGTCTTTCAGACTGGATATCACGAGATGGTCTTTAGCATTGGATTTGAATATCTGTGTTGCTCCTGATCCACTACTTGGACCCCTGAACTGACTGAGGCAGAGATGAAAAGTGAATTTTCCGTGCTTTGTAATCTGCAGTTACATTTCTGGAGGGGTGCACATCAGATGTACACGTAGACTGGATGCAGAAGCATAAATCTAGCTTGATGGCCTTATGTTTTCAGGGCCATTGCAACATTTCTTCACGCTTACCCTGGATCCAGTCAGTTCCAATAAGCTATCTTTTAGGACACTTTAATCCTCCTTCCTGTTTGCATCATAAAGTAAGATCACTGATGAACTTTATACAGTATTAACAGCTGCAGTTTATACAGTCTCTGTCACGCAACAGGCACATTTTAACTTCTACGTATTTTCCATTGAGTAATATGGAGAGAATATATGTTTAAAGAGAAAGCAGCTATGGTCCGACTTGTTGGAATTCAGTCTACATCCAAACAGAAATTCCAGCTCACGTTTCCATCCATGGTTTGAACCTCTGGGGAGATCCTCAGTAAATGACAGATAAGTAATGTCAAAAGACAGCATCTCGGTCTCTTTGCAGTCTGAGAGACATGGAGGCGGCTTGTTGTCGAGCGCCACTCCCAAATCCCCTGCTCCCACTGTGCCACGAGTCTTTTAACCTCGACTCCTTCCGCTCTAAACAGTATTTTCATCAGAGCACCTCAGTGGTTTGCAGTGATGTCGCAATCAATCTCCTTCTGCAGGCCATCAGGGAGCTTTCACAGGTTAGCACGCAGAAATCAAACACTGAGCAGCCAATGCAAATCCCATCATGCTGAGAGGCTCCCTCGGTTTGAGAATCACATTTGCTATTGACAAATCCTAGACGTCTGCTTCATCCTGCAGGAAAACCAAATGGCACACAGAGAAAACACGAGACGCATCATAAAATAAATCTTGTCTGGATAATTTATCAGGATTCTAATTATTTGAGGCTTTTGTTGATCAGTATGTTCTGGTATATAATTCATTAACACTTCTTAAAGGATTCTGAATACAAATGCCAACTGAGATGAATATTAGCTTCTCATTGCGCCTTGTAAACTGCATGAATTTGTAAAATATAACCAGATGACAGAAAACCTGAGGAATAATGGGAGCAACCACAAAACCAAACACAATCTGTGTTTGCAGAGAGTTTCCTTTTTGTGTTGTGAACTTGATAAAATGTTCTAAACTCATTGCTCATTTAGCAGTCAGGGTTTACGTAGCTTTTGACTCTTGGCCTACTATAATTGCATATTTTATTTTATTTAGGTTGTGGCAGACCAAGCAGATGATGGTCGTCATCAGTATGAATCGGTGGCCATAGTTCTACATTGTGTCTGCCGCTAGCCGGACCCCCGTCGGTGGCTTTTCAGGCGATTCAGCAAGTTGAAGTGGCCGAATTGGTCGAAGAGATCTCTCTGATTGACTGTTCAGCTTGATTTATCTTAGAGAACCAGTGCACGAGAAGAA
>JASGAT010323824.1:0-28884 GCA_030220025.1 Chelon auratus | reverse complement strand
CAACATTATGTGTCCAAAGAATGAGGTCAGCTGACTACCTGAATATACTGAATGACCAGGTTATTCCATCAATGGATTTTTTTTTTCTTCCCTGATGGCACGGGCATATTACTAGATGACAATAACAGGATTCATGGGGCTCAGATTGTGAAAGAGTGGTTCAGGGAGCATAAGACATAATTTTCACACATGGATTGGCCACCACAGAGTCCAGACCTTAACCCCATTGAGAATTTTTGGTGTTTATGTGTTGGAGAAGGCTTTGTGGTCAGTGGTCAGACTCTCCCATCATCCATACAAGATCTTGGTGAAAAATGAACGCAGCACTGGATGGAAATAAAACTTGTGACACTGCAAAAGCTTATTGAAACAATGCCATAAAAGCTAAAGGCGGTCCAACGATATATTAGAGTGTTTGACCTTGTTTTTGGTGGCGACTTTTTTTTATTTTTTATTGCTGTGCATGTCTGAAACAGCAAAGTAAAGTGTGTACATAGAAACACTGTGGAGTAATGATAACAGAAATCATAATTTGGCAAAACATATATCTCCATATTTGCATTTAAGACAAAATTAAACGCGCTTGAAATCGGTTTTGCCACCAGTCATCAGCTGTAGCCTGCAGCTGATGACAACGTGTGAAAACCACTTCACATGGAAACAGAGAAGTTTAAATATAACGACAAAGGCGCTGATGAACGACAGAGACATTCGACTTTTGTCACTCCCGCTGACGGTTTAATGAAAACGCTTGAGTGAATCAAGAATTAAAGGCGTCGAACAAACAATCAACAGGAACTCGAGCCAGAAAAAACACACGGATTATGTCAGTTAAACTGGGAACAGGTACAATCAGGTACAAACGTTTTGTCGTTTTTTTTTGCTTTTCTCTCTTTCAGGAGATGTGACCATTTAAAATATAATATTTTTCAGAAGTCTTATAGACAAGTTTAATTCTTACTCAGGCAAACAATTGTTTAAACTTTCCAAACGTAATGCAATTTACAAGCCAAGGTCAATTTTCAGTCAGATACAGGTGTCCGAAAATAAAAATGAAACTCTGATGAAACTTATATGGAAGCAGAGGAATAAAAAATATTTATATATTTTTATGTCTACCTGTGAAAAACTCAAAGTGCATGCCATTTGAAATCTGACAGGGTTGTGGGTGTGCTGAAGACAAAGATTGTGAGTCACAGATCCAGAGGTAATGCTCATCTCCACCAGTCAGTAGAGGTCATTACAAACTGCAGGAAAAGCCGCTGAAGCCAACCAAAGAGAGAATCTGAACAATAATTCCCGCTGTGAAACTAACGTTACACATGTGACTTATAACGTGTAATTTAAACCCTCTGCTGCAGAGTTCTGCCCTTGTGTTGAATCTCCTAGCAACAGAGACGTGTTTACCTTCAAAAGCAGCACAAGACAGAGAGGTGAACAAACAACCTGGAGGTGCAGGTACGTCCTGGGAGAAATCTTTCCTCTAAGGTGGCAGATTCTCCTTTTCTTTTTTTTTTTTTTCCTTTTTTTTTTCCAGGGGTCATTTATAATGAGGCTAAATAAAAATAGCTCTAACTTTACTGCGGCGGTGCAGTTAGGCAGATAAACTCTCCCCGCTCACACAGCATCTGATAATGGAAGCACTTATTGTATTACTTCCTACACGCTGTTATCATTTATTCAGGGAGCTTTCAGTCAGCCTGGATGCTGTCGAACCTGTAAAACTACGGAGTTAAAGCGTGTTAGCTGCTGTTGTTTGTGGTTACAGCGGAGGCCACGGGCCCGGAGGACTTATGCTATCCATCACTGTTGTCAGTGAAGGTTTCCATTACAGCAGTCACAGATGGCTGAGCAAGGGAGGCCTGTCATGCAGACTGTTGGAGAAAGTGGCGTGAGGGGACGAGTGACCGGCGACACACTGAAACTCCACCACACGTCTTCCACACCGTCTTATGGTGAGAGTACAGTGACATGCAGAAATATAAGCTTTTATGATTCTGATCTGGATTCTTTTTTTTTTGGTACATCTGTCCTAGACTTTAGCAAGATGAGTTTCACTTCTTACCTTGGGCGTCCCAGTGGAACAGGTTTCACATCGAACCAGAGACCTGCTGTATATTACAGGCCCAGTTTGGACCACACTGACAACCCTCAGTTGGGGTAAGTGTCCGGGCAGGTGCGGAGTGAGGCCCAAGAGATGCCCAGTCACAACAGAACCTGTTTTCTAACACCCAGGTTGAAAGTGTCCTGCTTCAGTTTCAGATTCCCAGTATTGTACGTGCTTGCTATCATCCCGTGTTGGCTTACTGGGACACTTAGAATGGATCCATAATTAATGTTATTAGTGAAGCCAAATGAAAAACCTAAAAGAGGTGATATATGTGTGCAGTAAAGACAACGGGATA
This sequence comes from Chelon auratus, assembly GCA_030220025.1. Taxonomy (NCBI): domain Eukaryota; kingdom Metazoa; phylum Chordata; class Actinopteri; order Mugiliformes; family Mugilidae; genus Chelon; species Chelon auratus. The sequence goes on along the minus strand of JASGAT010323824.1, from coordinate 26,479 downwards.
ATCTGGGAGATGTCAGCCAGGATGTGCCGGGTCTTAAAGATATTCAGGAAAAGCACAGGATGTATTTATTTGAATTAAGCGTCCCTCTAAGCTGCCATGAAAAATACCAGGACCTCTGTAGGTGGAATACAGATAACTTTTAAAAAAATGTGTCGGTGTACAGACTGAATAGCAGCCTGTGCAATCAGAGGGTTAACCTTGTTCTCAGACCTTGCTGTGGATATTTTTTCAGAGAAGCTGTTTTCTTCCAAAAGAAATGGTCCCTGTTTTATAGCTGCCTCTGTCACTCCTCTATACTAAATCTTTTAAACTGTGGCCACAGTAGATTAAACACCATTCACCTCCACCTCCTCCAGAGTGGAGAGACGATGCCACATAAACTAGGCCAGTTTTTCTTTTAACAATCCGAGCAAACTTCACATTTTTGAGTCTCAAAGGACACAAGAGCAGTTTGAGGGAATACGTGCGTCAGCGTAGATTAGTTTCCTGAAGTGGTGAAAGGAATCCAGACAGCCAGACAGTTCAGAAATGTTCTTCTGAAGTGTTACCTCAGACTCAGGTGTGTTGTTCTTGTTTCCAGCCTCTTGTTGTCCGACAGTTTCGCGTCTCAAACTAAACGCCACTACCAGCCTCCCGTCCCGTCTGAGTCTCCTGCGTCTTTGCCAAACCTCCTCAACAAAGCCAGAGACAGCGGCTTCCACCAGCTGAGGAGTCACCCAAAAACGGCAGCTGCCGAGGAGAAGGTGCGTTGCGTTTAACCGCGCACGACTACGAAAAACATTTGGAGACGTTAATATATGTTTCATATATTCTTACAGACAGAATATCAAAGGTGGTTTGTGCCACATCGTCTCACACCAGCAGGTAAAACAGAGACTTTATGTAGAATTTATGTACACAATGAGGAGAAAAGTTGAAATGAGACACAAATAAAATGTGAGATGACCGTTTTGTGAAACGATTCCTCTTGGTCCAGTTGCTCAGTGGCATGTGACTGTGGGTCCAAAAGGAGAGAGTGGTTTTACTGAGGAGAAGGAGCTTTGGTTTAACACCTTTCTGGAGAAAAACAGTAGCACGGTGAGAATGACTATCACTATTGCTACTACTATCATGCTGCTGTAAACACAAGGGACGCTTGCACATTTTGCACATTGGTTTTTGGCTTGTTGGACTTATTGATTCTAAATAAAATGTGCTTAAAGTAAATCCATCAATTCTACTTTTAACATGCTTTTCTGTTCAAACTTTTGCTCATGTCCAGGTTGAACCTCGTCTCACTCACAGCTCAGTGATGAAAAGCGACTTCCTGCCGCAGTCCTGTCTGCAGGTTGAGCCACACTGATTTTTTTTTTTTTCACGCTGAATGTGTGCGTGTGTGTAATTTGAAAGCAAAACTGTGAGGTTTGTCCTTCTGTGTTTCAGGGTACCGAGGCGATACCGGGCCTGCGCAGCCGAGCTAGCAGAGAAACAGGATACACGAGAGGTGTCATCGCTCCCTTGGCATGCCCAGTTAGTATTTGACCCCTTCCCAGTCTTTTTTTATAATTATGATAATACCAGGACATTAACATCATTCTCTGTGACCTTCCAGAGCTCCCTCCTCCCGTCACCACGCACTAAAAACAGTCCACCAACCGTGATAACAGTTGGAAAAAAGGTTAAATATTCCTACTCCTACTTTAATATATACCATATTTGTGTTTGGAACTGTTCTCTGGAGTTCAGTATTGTTTCATTGTGTTTTTAGGTGCCCACGGGGTCTCTTCTAAATACTCCAAACAAGCAGACTTTCCCTAATACGCCTTTTGATCATTCACACTTCACTACACATTATAGGAGCAAGTAAGTGTATTTGGCACTTTCAACAGTGAACGTACCTGTGAAGTATTAATAGTATCAGTGAAAAAGTACTAAGTGCATAAAATATTGGCCTGTTGTAGTTTTTTGTATGTAAAACATGAATCTGTAGTTGTTTTAAGTACCGTGCTGTCTGACATGGAAATCAGATTTAAATCACTATTAACTTTCTACTTTCCACCTCTGCTGAGTGTAACTACAGCACTGATCATGATCAAGTATGTGCTAGACTGAAAAATTTAATGTTAATTTCCAGGTTTTGTCATCATGCTGATTTGGAGAAGCTGAAGTCTGATCCCACTTGTGCGGGAATCATCAGCGCTAAAATGGGTAACGGCTACAATGGCCGGGACACGGACAGGTACATGTATCACACATTAAGTGCCGTCATGCATACGTTTCTGTTATATATCCATGACTCACGTGAGCCATTTTTATTCCACAGGTTCATCTTAAGGTGCTAGACCTTCTCATACCTCCAATATGGCTGCTTCTGCTCAGCACAAAAATAAACATTTCTTGTTAAAGCATTACTCTTGGTGTATTTACTTTTTAAAAATAAACGTCAGTAATTCATTGAAGCAAACAACTGTGTGAATCATTGCAGCAAATCTTGAAATCCTTTAGATGATGCGCTGTCTTCGACCACCGCATTGTCACTGACCTAGAGAGAATGAGAGGAGTGTAAACCACAGAGCAAATGAATTAGACTGAGTACAGCACCGATTCCCATGGACGTCTGCAGTGTGTCAAACAGTCTTGCCACCCACGGCTCTGGGACGAGCTGCAGAGCCTGCACCGACGAGGCGGAGGAGGGCTGAGATTCCACCAGCAACACATTGCGTGTCATATACTGCAGCTCCATACTGAGCAGGTCAGCTCTCAGAAACCGCACTAAATTGTACGTCATTAATATCCACACTGTTGTGTCAAAACAAGACATTGAATGTCAGCAAAGTATAGATAATAAATCCTGTGTAATTATCCGCCTACTTCTTCTCGAGGTGAATAGTGAAATAATATACTGCGTAAATTTCAGCTATACTCACAGCGTGGCTCTTAGGAAGGCGATTTCAGTCTCCCGGGTTTTTCCACACACTGGTTCAGACTAATTGAACCAACTATTAGGTGGATTGTCAGGAAGTGTTAGTAAAGACATTCACTGTCCACAGACGATCATCACTGATGTTGGTGACCCTTTAACTTTTTATCTGGCACCAGATCAAAATTCTAATTTGTCCAACACGTGTAAAAAATAAAAGCAGATCTGTTGGCATGCTAACAACGCGACACCAGCAGAATACGAGCATGTTAGCATTGGCGCTGTGAGTATGATGGCCTGCTAGCATTAGCATTTAGCTCAAAGTATTGCACATTTCCAAATTAGTGAATCTAATACCAGATAAAAACATACTGTCCATTTCTCATGCAAAATATTAGATTAAACCAGTTATTTTCCATTTATATGAAATAATATAATTGGTACTATTAAGATTGTATTTATTTTTTCAAGTATGTGAAGAACTGACGTGCCACAGAACTGCTAGCAAAGCTGTACAATGTTTGGTTTTGTTAATTCTGAACGAGAAAAAGTGTCTTGACTGAAAATAACTCAATACTTTTATTAATAACTATATTAAACTTAAGTTTAGACGCTGGAAATAAAGCGTTTTAGTAGTTTTCTGGTGTTTCAATAAGCTAACCATCACTCAGTCACTAATGAAAACATTAGTTGCAGACGTACATTTCTATACTTCAAAAATTATGAGAGGTGAGTGAGGTTTTATGCGTGAGAAGGATTCCTGTAGGTACAATTCGGGTAAAATTCGGGTAATCGCTTTGCTCTGCAACGGTTCCCCCTGAGCAGACACTGGAGTTGAGACACTCGAGCGCAGACATGAATATTTTAGCGCTGGGATAAATATTTCACTCTTTCAATGAGATGTGAGAAAAAGATCCGTGGAGAGAGGGCTGGATTACACATGAGCCCCGCATGAATAATGAGTGCGGAGATGAGAGGAGAACAAGGGACGGGCCTGCTTCACGCCAGGGACCAAGGTAGAAAAAAGTGTAGTCACCGTCAAAAAGGAGTACACAAAGGTCATGACAGACCTTTGTCTCTGCAGGGGGCTTTTTTTTTTTTTAATTGTTTTAATTCAAGTACAAATCTGCTTGATTTTCTCTTGGTAATCTGTTTTATCTTTGGAGCCTCCCTATAGATTTACCTTTTATGGTGAAGCACCCCAGCTATTTTTCCCTCTTTCTTGGCACTGATGCTCACAGGACAGTTTATACAATGCCTGACATGGCGGAGGGGAGGTTGTGTTTAGTGTGTCATAAATATTTTGTAAATCTACCTCCAATACACACATTTACTTGTGGTTTATAAAGCAACGAGCAAAGACGAGGCGTACTGGCAGTAAAGCAGACACTGACCCTGATGTGTGGAAATACTACAGCGTGCCAGTCAGGTAAACAGTGGCTTGTGGTTCTCACTGGTTCCCAATTAATAAATATTTTTTTCCACAAATGACTGACGCTGACTTCATTAACACAGTTAATATTTAATGGAAAACTCCTGAGTACACTCAGATTGCAACAACCATACATACATGTACGCTCGCACACACACTCCACCTGAGTCCTCTGATCGGATCATTTGCAACTGAGTGAGATGTCTCAGGTGCTGTTAGTTTATAACTACATAATGCCTGGCTCATTTATTTTCACAGTTAACAGATTATAAGGGAGCATCACAGCTAAGAAAAGTCCCACTCTCCATCTGTGTCGGCTTCTTTTAAAAATAATGTGTGTCGGATTATCCGTCATCCACGTCCACCTGCCTGCAGATAATCTGGATGTTTCAGGGGGGGTTTTCAGGCCCCTTCGTCTTGTCTCCCAGTGTCCAGCTCCTCCCTGTCCTCGTACTCATAGTCCATCTGAGCCCTCTCATACTCCAGCTCATCTCTCTCATACTCGAAACCCTCTCCTTCACATATCAGCTCCTCTCTCTCGTACTCAAACCCCTCTTCATCATATTCAAGCTCAGCTCCGCCGTACTCTGTGACCCCGCACCCTCCCTCCTCCTCATCCTCCTTCACTAGTAGCTCTTCCTCTTTGACATCTGTGTCCTCTGTGGTCGCTTCAGATTCATTTGCAGCTTGTTTTGAGCTGGAGCTGCTGTTCTTCAAGATGCCATGAATGACCGGCTCCTCTCCTGCCAGAGCCAGCTCTTCCGCCTCTTCCTCTGCGGCCTTCCGCCGTCTTTCAATCCTGGCCTCGCGCACCTCCAAGAACTCTGCAGCACCTTCCCCGACCACTAACACCTCCTCGCCAACTTTAGGAGGTTCCTTGACTGGGTTGTGGTCGTAGGAGAAGAGGCGGAGGGCTTTGAGGCGCTTCAGGCTGGGGAACTCTGATATTTTGTTGCGGTCCAGGTCTAAGATCTCCAAGGCCTCCATGCGCAGCAGGACTTTGGGGAAGGTGTCGAAGCGGTTGCCGTAGAGCCACAATCCCCTCAGAGCCTCCATGCGCCAGAGGTCAGAAGGCAGCGTCTTCAGACGGTTGTCACCGATTTGCAGGGACTTGAGGTTGGGTAGGTCGTACAGCTCCTGTGGAAATGTCAGGAAGTAGTTGCTCTCCATCCAGAGGCAGCGCAGATTCTGCAGGTTCCTCACCTCAGGCGGGAGGGTCATCAGCCGGTTGCTGCCCACATAGAGGCGGGTGAGGTTGGTCAGCTGGAAGACGGCCTGGGGAATGTCTTCCATCTTGTTGAAGTCGAGGGCGAGTACCCTCAGGCCGTGCAGCTGGGAGATGCCGTCAGGCAGAGTGCGCAGGCTGTTTCCACAAACATAAAGCTTCTCCAGATGATCCAGTTCACAAACACGTGAGGGTAAACGCTTAAATTTACGATAGCTCAAGTCCAGCACGGGATCTCCGCTCTCCAACAACTCCTCCACTCCCAAAGGAAGTTCCACCTCTGGCTCCTCTTCTTTCTTCTTCTCTGTAATTTCTGCCTCCTCAGCATCCTTCTCTCCCTCCTCTTCTTCTTCTTCTCCCTCTCCCTTTCTGGAAGAGTTGCCCATGTTGTGGGCCGCAGCCCCTGACTCCTACGTGAGTCAGGGCAGAGTCATTTGATGAGGCAGTATCTGTGACAAGTTAACCCTCGGCCTGGGAGCTGCTTGTGTTTTGTGGTTGAACCCACCAGCTGCAAACAGCATCGTGGTCCAGGCCAGTTGACGCTCTTGCAGCCATGTTTGTCAAGTGTCTCTTCGTCCCTTCATCTACTTCTTTATCAGAAAAATATCAATGAGGAAGATCTAGCACACTGTAGAGTAATAGTCGTAATAATAGTAGTAGTAATAGTAGTAGTAGTAGTAATAATAGTAATAATAATAGTAATACTGCTGCTGGTAGTTGAACTCGACAAAGTACAGCTGAATTTTGAGCTGAAATTGAATTCTTGCAGTCCTTACCCTCTCATCTCCTCTTTGACTTCCTTGAGGCTCTTCAGAGAAAGATAACGCGCAGCTTTCACGTCACCTGATCCGCTCCCTCTATCACAACAGGGGGAAAAAGTGCCGCTCCTGCACACTAAATAGTCGGTTTAGTGCGCCTCTTCCTGCCCGGTGTCGGTGGATAAACTCACTCAGTGTTTGTGCGCGCAGCTCTGTGACCTGGCCGGCGGCAAAGAGTAACAGTTAATGGAAGTCTGTCCACTAGTTAATGTAGCTGCTCCCCATTAGAGGCCGAGGTCTCCGGAGTTATAATCCGCGCCGGAGAAAGAAATTGCACATATTGGAAAATTGCGGCGCTGACTCCGGCTCTGCTCCTGATGTTAGCCGCCTCCCTTCACCAGTGTTAAGGTTTACATTCAACTGCTGCCTCCCTCCGTCCCTCCCTCCCTCATGTAATCGGAACAGGGGGCATTCAGATCACATGGTCAGTGTGTGTGTGTGTGTGAGTGTGTGTGCGCATTAGAGGTTGCCTTTGAAAAAAAGGAAACTAAAAACTCTCTCACTTTTAAAGACCTGCCCAAATTTCACATTTGAATTCTTTTGTTGTTTTGTTCATAGTGTCTTTTGAAACATTAGGCCTTGTGCATTTGATCTAAATAAGTAAATTCTTCAATTTTGATGCATTTATGGAAAGTTGTATGCATTTATGTTTTACTCCACAACATTTCAAAGGGAATTTTGTAGTTTTTATTGCATCTCACTAATAGATGATTTAAGTTTATAAAATATGATGCTTTTAGATGAAAACACCGCTATTTATGTTAGTAAGTCGGTGTGAGAGCTGCAACATAAAATGGAGACCAGCCTCAGAGTTACAAAATGAGAGGTTTATTTCAATAAATAACATCAAAAGTACAAACAGGCAACATATGAGGAGCTTCTGTGGCAGGAAGACAGTTGTGTCCACTCATGCGTTTTATCTGCACCTCCTCAAGAGTGGCTGATAAAGCCCATGTACCACAGCCCATGTACAGAGGCCAAGTTCAGGCTGGTCGCAACTGATCAGATTGCTCAGGACGGATGTTAATGTAAGGTCTGAATGTGGCCAGAGACACTTGGACTGCCACTGCAAGGCCAGTGGAGGCACAGAGGGACATAACACCTCCTCCCACAAACGGAGCCCTCCAGGAGCCCTAAACTAGACGAGCAAGGCCTCTCTGAGATTTCTTCCGATCAACCAAGACATGCCATGAATGGATGTTCCTCATACATGAGGGTTTCATTTCATTTTGTACTCTCAACCACCTCAAAGTGTCACATATTTGTATTTATTTGAATGAAAATATCCAAGAATCCAAGAAAAGTTAAGTACTTATCATCTACTGCTCAATTACGTTTCTAATTAATTTTGGTTTTGCAGTAAAGGACTTTTAAATTTAAAACCTCCTTGAAGAATGCTGTCCCTCTCTTTAAGTAATATTGGTGCTCTTTGTTCCAGTTGTTTGACACTGTTGCGATATTAATTTACTACAGTACGTTGCTCCACTTTCACACCATGCAAACAACCTTGAGTAAATAAAAACTCAGAATCTGAGGGAAATCCAGAAATTGAATTTCCGCTAGCTACAGCGTTAAATAGTGTTCACACATGATAACATCAATTAATAATATTATAACACTGAGGTACTGCAACTTTTCGTTAGTAAGGAAAATACACAATCATAAATATGTAACGATGAAAACATCATACATGCAACTTTTGTTGTTTTTAACTGTGCTTTATGAAATAAATGTCTAAGATAGATAGATAGATAGATAGATAGATAGATAGATAGATAGATAGATAGACTGAAGTGCAGTTCAGACTGAAATGAATGTGACATGACTAAAATATATTCATACACTGTAGCTCAAAATAGCTCCAACATTTGGATGAGCCCAGAGCAAGTTTTAACAAAAAGGACAACAACAGTTCCAGCAACAACTAATTTTGAATTTTGGCCATCGGAGAAATATTCACAGCTTCTCCTGCACATTAGTAGTGGGGAAAACTCTACTGTAATCCGGTTTCCAGGTTTTTCTCATTTGTTTTTCTACATGTGCAAACCACATTACAGGCTAAGAATTCCATAAAAACAAAACATTACCACAGATGTATGAAAGAAGATGAATAAACCGACTTAGTTTGACCATATACATCACTCTCACCTTCCAACAATATTACAATGCTGTTTAAACAAAGTACTGAAAAAATATAATCCAGTGATTATAATCCGACAATGTAACAATAATCATATACTAATATTTCATAAATCATGTTATTTTCATGCGATAACGATGCTGTACATTTAGCCACGCTTGCATATGTGAGTACTAATGGTATACAATTATCACTTTACATGTTGTTTTGACTCTAGCTACTTCACATAAGAACTTATGAGGTGTTCTCATGTTTTGAATGTAAAACTTTTAAATGCAAAGGGGAACCTTTCCCTAGTCAAATACTTTAAATGTGCTGGATGGAAATGCAGTGATGCAGTGGAGGGAAGGTAGCAAATCTTTCACAATAAGAAAAATACTCTACCTCTTTCTTACCTGAGTAACCAAACCGTAAATTAATCTTCCTCCTAAACTCGTCAACCACTTGACAATAGCGTGGCAGGTTTTTCTGACTGACAGCTTGTTTCGTTGGTTGTGATACTGAAGGAAAGACTGGAAAAGCTGCTGGGGTCAGATGTGCTGCGCTTCTGTCAGCCTGATGAGCTGTGGCAGAAGAAGCGGACAAACAGGGAGACAGGCCGCACGCTGCTTGAGGATAATCCTGTCTGATATGCCAGGGACCGAAAGAGCTGATTTGCAAATTTCTGCATCGCATTGAAACGACCCTGAAATGACACAATGGACTGTAAGCAGGAGACAGACAGGCAGGGACCTCGGGCGTTGAATGGATGTGACTGCTGAGGTGAATTTGTTGAATGCGGATGAAGCGGTGCGTGAGCCAGCCAGCATGGGAAACATATGGACAAAATAAAATACCATATTTGTGTTATGTTACAGTATAATCTATACAGTATATTACTGGATCACGACAGAAGCAGCACAAGACTGTAATAATGATATGTCTGTGTGCGGTGGCACCACTGGGGTCAGATGAGGACAAATAACCAGTTTGAATAAAGGAGCACATCTGCACCATCTACTGGTAGAAGAGGGAACTACAGCAGACATGCTTCGGTCATTGATGTGACACATGGATGCATCATGTGTGGTGCATGTAAAAATCTATAATATATAGATGTATAATATATTTATATTATAGATTTTTATTTAATATGTAAGTATTCAAATGTATGTTCTGTTTTTTTTTTTTAAATAAGTCTCTTTATTTAAAACTGTTTCTAATAATGCAATGAAGCATTTAAGCAAAAATGATTTAAGAGGTCATGAGATATGAGGCAGCATTTTGTGGTAGGTGGGTGTGTCTCACCGCCTATTGTCACCACAACAAAGCAGCTGGAGCAGAGAGCAGCTGGTATCAACGGGCTACTGCCTAAAAGGACGACCTGCAGCCAGTTTCATCCATTTGGCAAACCGGATCCACTTCGCGGTGGGTGCCTGTCTGGTGCTAACCCCGGAAACATCCCGGCCCCGCTGCAAGATCCCCGTCATCCAGCGGTCCGTTTTCCGCCTGTGCGCTCACCCGACACCATCGTCTATTCAAATAAGCAGCTTGTTATCCGTCCAGGAAACACTGAGCTCTGATTGGCCCAGACGCCGTCGAATGATCTGCTCGGACTTGATCCTGAATGAGTGGGTGAGTGTGAGATGGTCAACATATTTGGGAGGACAGAGGATGTGTCTGAGGGTGTTTGGCTGTTCCGTGCGCCTCTGAACGGACCTGGAGCGAGTCACAGTGAGCCCGGTGTGATATTTGTGACTGAACCCCGGGAAGAGTAGTTAAAACCTGGACGCTGTAAGTCTGAAATGATATCATCTTCATGCAGTGGCCTGCGCGGCGCGCCATCCGATATATCAGCCGTCAGTTCGTTTTCATTCGTGTGTTTGCGCACTGGTGGTGGTTTAGTCAGCTTTTACCTGCTGTTTGGACCATAGGGTTGGACACAGCATGAGAGCAGACGGTCATGATGCACCGCTGCACCTCTTATCGACCTGCGCAGCGGTAAAATAAAGGCTAAAACGCACTTGAATGCCAAAGAATGCTATTTCTTAATAATTTGACACCTGGACTCACGCTAAACGTCGATAGAAAAGGAATAATAGCAATAATAGCTGGTTGGACCTCCTCATAAATTATTAGTGAAGATGTTGCACTCCATTTTGTCTTACAAGGAACTGGGGGTGCTGAAGTAAACAGAGCAACAGGGTTTAAACCATCCTCTGCTCCCTCTGCCTGTCAGCAGCCTGTTTGGACACTGTCTTTTATTTTTCATCCTCTTTTTTTTTTTTTTTTTTTTACACGCAGCTGTGAAACTTTGTGGCTGACTGGCCCTTTAGTGTGCAGGTGGATCCAGGCCAGAGACAGCGGTGAGGATGGGAGGCGGAGGCCAGCTGACGGAGAAGGGGGAGCAGGCTAACGGGAAGGCTGGAGGTGTATACAGCTGGGAGGAGGTGAGAAGCCACAGCAGCAGGAACGACCAGTGGCTGGTCATCGATCGGAAGGTTTACAACATCTCTCAGTGGTCCAAAAGGCATCCAGGAGGCTTCCGTGTCATCGGCCACTATGCTGGGGAGGATGCCACGGTAAATATGCTGTCTCTCCTTCAAGGAAACACTGTGAATGTGAACTGATTTGTAGCTGTGGTTTTGATAAATGTCAGCTGCGGAATATTACTTAATACAGTAACACAAGGATTGTTCATAACAGCGAGGTACTTGTACTCCTCATTCATTTATTTTAATTTCCTGCCACTTTATTTCAACTTCACATATCTTACAATAGTTCCTTAATGTTTCAGATCAATAGTTTACATAACCGTGCATGATAAGCTCATTTCCAACACATTAACCCTCATACCCGATTTTAAAATAGTTACGTTGTTACCACTAAGGGACAAAAGTGTCCTCTTCAAAAATGCCACAAAAATGGCATATGTTAATATTTTTTTCTGCTTTTTTTTTTTACACAAATCTTTTAATCAACTTCAGTCCTAATCATAGCAGATATCAAATATGCTATGATATCAAATGATGCTATGATATCAAATGATGCTATGATATCAAATATCATAGCAGCAAGCATAACCAACACTGAGTAATCGAAAAAATCAAACCTGAAAAGGACACTTTTTTTCCATATCAGGTATGAGGGTTAATAAAGATTAAAAGTGGTTTGTCTTGTGACAATCTAGTTCAAGAAACTGTTTTGTTTTTGCTCTAGCCTCCATGTTTGGAACTGCAGCTCTGAAGTACAATACTGTAAATAGAGTATGTTCATATGTTAAAGGCCAGTCACAGTGCTCCCAGACGTTATCTTTCGGTGCTGGTGCCAAGCAAGAAGTATATCTCTTAGACACTGGGACCCAAGGACACCAACCACCAACCCTAATCCACAGATTAATCGGTGGATTAGGGTTCTCTGTGTTTTAGGTGAAAGGTCATCCTCACTTTGAGGGAAGTTACAAACAAAGACATTTGTAAATCTGAATATGCGTGTGTATATGAAAATGCCCTGTTGAGAGAGTTAGTCTGATAAATCAGGTGTGTCGCCCTAATTCTCCTCAATAAATGTTTCTACCTCTGAGCCTCCCGAAAAACCTGATTTCAAGACTACCACCACAATTGGAATCCTTCCTCCCCAACGACATGCCTTTTTATCTGCTGAGATATTTGAGGGATTTCTCATTTTTGTTTTCCAGGAGGCGTTCACGGCTTTTCATCCTGATCTGAAGTTCGTGCAAAAGTTTCTGAAGCCTCTGCTGATTGGAGAGTTGGCGGCGACAGAGCCCAGCCAGGACCGAAATAAAAATGTGAGACTCATCTGTGATTCTTTGAAATGAGAGTCTGTTGGAAGTGGTATTTGATTCCACATATATGTAGTGTGAGTATAAAACCAGTTATGGAGGCTGCCCTCCCCTCCCAGAAGCTAAGTTTGCGCGGATTGGTCTGCTTGAACATTTGAAGCATTTTATTGGATGTAGAATAAATATACACCTCAGAGTGCAGGATGAGCCATCAATATTTTGATACAGTTTTCCAGGAAATGAAAAACTCTAAACTAATGTTAAGAATACCTACAAAATAACTTTCCTGAACAATGCTGGGTCAGATAAACATCAAATTTGATCTCATGGGGACTTATAAAGTTTACAAAGCAGCTTTGATCTCGTTTTTACAGCGTGGAACAATGAATCATGTACAGAAACACCTAGGGATACGGAGTAGGTCAGACTATTCATAGATCTGTTTTGTTATTCATGGGTGTTGGGGAGTCTTAACGCTCACGTTTCATTTGCTGTTGAGCAACTCAGATTTCTTAACAGTATTAAAACCATATTTTCACTGCGTAAAAACACTCCACATTGATGCATCACCTTGGAGTTTCTTCTTTTTCTCTGCTCCCAGGCAGCGATCATACAGGATTTCAACACCCTGCGAGTACAGGTGGAGAACGCGGGCCTTTTCCGAGCTTCCCCTTTGTTCTTCTGCCTCCATCTGGGCCACATCCTGCTGCTGGAGGCCCTGGCGTGGCTGATAATCTGGCACTGGGGTACGAGCTGGACGCTGACCATCCTGTGCTCGGTCATACTGGCAACTGTTCAGGTAACTGGGAAGTGGTTATCTGGTCGTCGTTCAAATTATGCAGGAATAAAATCTCAGAAATGCCTGTTTTTCTTCTGCTTAAGTTGCAGGCTGGCTGGCTGCAGCATGACTTCGGCCACCTGTCTGTCTTCAAGAAGTCCAAATGGAACCATCTGTTGCAGAAGTTCATCATCGGTCATTTAAAGGTATCGTCTCTAGATGATAAATGTATTTTTTGTGTAGATTCAACACATATATTCAAAGATTGTTTTCTCAGGGAGCTTCTGCCAACTGGTGGAATCATCGACATTTCCAACATCATGCTAAACCCAACGTCTTCAGTAAGGACCCTGATGTCAACATGCTGCATGTCTTTGTGCTCGGAACCAGTCAGCCAGTGGAGGCGAGTAGTAACAAGAAGATATTTTTAATCCTTTACAACACTCATACGCTCAAGTCAGTCACTTGACTGTCAACTCCTCCCCGTTTTCCTTTCTGTTGCAGTTTGGCATAAAAAAGATCAAACACATGCCCTATCATCGCCAACACCAGTACTTCTTTCTTGGTATGTTTCTTCAGAGTCGCCTCAAAGCAACTTCACAACTTTTCGAGGATAAATCTTTAAAGAGTCTTTTTCCTTCCAGTGGGGCCGCCGCTGCTCATTCCGGTTTACTTCCACATTCAGATAATGCATACCATGATTTCCCGCCGCGACTGGGTGGTAGGTAGCAAGACTCTATGATTTCTATTTGATGTGTCGATAAAAAAAAAAAAAAATACTTCAGCTTATGGCACTGAAGAAAAAAATGTAAAAACAGAGAAGCATAGAATGTAGCGTAGATAAAAATAAGAGATGCTTTTCAGTGAATCCTGATTGGATCTAACCTGCTTGTCTTTTTGAAGGATCTGGTTTGGTCCATGTCGTTCTACCTTCGCTACTTCTGCTGTTACGTACCGCTCTATGGCCTGTTTGGCTCATTGTGGCTCATGTTCTTCGTCAGGTAAATGATCTGTGAGACAACACAAAGACTTTATTGGTTGTTCTTTCTCTTGGAAAAAAGTTTATATGTTGCAGCAGTATCAGTCTGCATGCTCTGCAGTTTTTTTTATTGTAACTGATAAAACACTGCAACCCAAATAGCTGTCTTAATGTAGGTCTAATTGCCAATTTGCAAATCAATAACAAATGATTTACTGCAGACTAATAAATCCATTTAATACGCCGTATCAAGTAGTGACTTCATCTGGTCACATGGTGTGGCACCGTATTGCAGGTTCTTGGAGAGTCATGGTTTTGTTTGGGTGACTCAGATGAATCATCTGCCGATGGACATTGATCACGAGAAGCACCGGGACTGGTTGACCATGCAGGTACCTGTTTTATGATGAAACTGTGACTGTTGTGAAATCCGTCCCCCTGCAGGCGCTGCTGATGTGCAGTGCAGGGTGCAGGTTGTGTGGGCTCTTTAGATGTTTAGACAATTCCATCAGGGAAGCGTCTCATCAGTCCCACATCACAGGTAATGGTTTGATTTAGCTTTTTCTGTGTGCTCCACTTTGTTTTTGTTAGGGAAGTTCTTTCGGTGGAGTCTCGTTCTAAAGTTTTACTTGCAGCAAGTAGTTGATATATGCACTATAGCAGGGACAGAATCATCTGCCAATAATAAGGTTACATTCACTTTTATACAGTAGGTCCTGTCCTAGACACAGTTACAGAGAGACAGCCTTGCCAGGGAGACAGCCTTGTTAGAAATCATAACAAAGGAGCTGTAGACTGGGTGCATCTGTACCAGATTAGAGTGAATATCTTTTTTCAGCAGTTTAACCTTGTATTTATGAACTCATCTCTACTCTTTTCTTTTATTCCTTCTTTCAGTTACATTCCACCTGTAATATTGAGCAGTCCCTCTTCAACGACTGGTTCAGTGGACACCTCAACTTTCAAATCGAACACCAGTAAGTCAAATGTTCAAGACTCGAGAAGTTTGTAGAAAGCCAGACACACATATCTGCTGTGGTTCCATGCCAGCTTTTCCAAAGAGCGCTAGAAATATATAAAACCTCTGTGAAAGCTTCTGCTGCATAATCAAGAGTCAAGTGTCTGTTATGAAGCCAGCTATTGCAGCTGAGGGGCAGTGCAGACAACACACTGGTCGTTTAAGAGTGAACTGAAAATCTAGATAGCAATAATAAATACATACATACCTTCAGGAAAAACACTCAAACGAACCTTTCAGACACTGAAAGAAAAGTGTGGGTCTGTGGCGAGGTGGTTAGCCCTGATGCCTCACAGCAAGAAGGTCCCGGGTTCGAATCCAGGACCCGGGACCTGTGTAGAGTTTGCATGTTCTCCCTGTGTCTGCGTGGGTTCTCTCCGGGTACTCCGGCTCCGCCTCCCACCGTCCAAAGACATGCTCGGTAGCTTAATTTGTGATTCTAAATTGGCCGTAGGTGTGAATGTGAGTGTGAATGGTTGTCTTTCTCTGTGTTAGCCCTGCGATAGACTGGACACCTGTCCAGGGTGTACCCCGCGTCTTGCCTGATGAAAGCTGGCATAGGCTCCAGCTTCCCCCGCGACCCTTTACAGAAAGCGGTTACAGAAAATGAGTGAATGAATGAATAAACTCACTAGAGTGATGCTCAGGGATCATTGCCTGTACTGAACTCTTCGAGAGTATCTGATGAACGTCTCCTGTTCCTTTTGTCTCCCAAGTTTGTTTCCTATGATGCCGCGCCACAACTACCACCTGGTGGCCCCGCAGGTTCGCGCGCTGTGTGAGAAACATGGGATCCCTTATCAGATGAAAAGTTTGTGTCAAGGCTTCGCTGATGTTTTCTGGTGAGTAACCCGGACGATCACCAAAGCCAAAAAAGCTAGAGCCAAGATCTTTGCCTTATGTACAAATTCCTCTTCCTTTTCAGCATAGACATTTATCTGTTAGTCTTCTGATAAACAAACGTGTCTGTTTTTTCACTTCCTGTTTCAGGTCACTGAAAAACTCAGGGGAACTCTGGCTTGATGCATATCTCCATAAATAACAAACTGGATTTTCTTCTCTGTATGCGAAAGGAGTGACGTTACTCTCTCCATTTTTGCATCAAAAAGTGATTGTATCTGATTTATAAAACCCATTCGATTGTGTAGGAATCATGTTTTCTTATTGGTGGTGTTTTAGTTGAGTTTCAGTTTCAGATTTGCTGGTTAGTACTCATGGGGTTTTCCTAAACTTTCTTAAGAGTTTCTTGATCAACTGTCTTGTGATGTAAATTAAATAGTGACAAGTGAGTTATTTCAAATGAGTATTAATTAGCCTTTTTCTATCTTGTGATACAGTTTGAACAATAAAATATAACAATACAAATGCTGACAAATGACAAACCCTGTATAGCTGAGGGTTAAATGTACACTTTCTTCTGTCAAGCCTGTAACGTCAACTGCAACTCTTGCTCTGCTTTCAGTATACAATAAAGAAATCAGTGTTGACAACGACTGCACCGCTGCCATTAATTAACCCAGTGACAAACACAAGAAGTGTGACATGTTATAAAATAAGTTTATTTTTTGTAATTATGGTCTTTTCAAACACTGTGTCCCAAAATATTTACAACCCCTTGAATGTTTTCTCTAAATCTTCATGTAATTAACCATACCAGAACAACACATTTGCATATATAATTTTTTTTTCTGTCTGTGCAGTTATCACTGCAGAATACCATGCTGCAAAAAGGTGTTGATGACAGCATCTCACTGACAAGGACATCATGCATTAAATGATTTCTTTTATAAGCCAGAATGTCTGAAATCTGATTATAAACGGCACGATTATGTATATTAATACTTACTGCTGATTGGCATCTACCAACCAGGATGAAGATAAAGTCTGATTCCTGTTAGAAGTGACATATATAGCTCCTGTAAACGGTAATATGAAAACAATTGGCTATACATCAGAAAAAGTCTCAAACATCCTGGCACTGATTTAGAAATGCAACAGCTAAGATCTACTTATTACATCATTCAGTAAACGGCTGCAACATTGACGAAGGAAACAAACGTCGACCGCACCGCCCGTACGAATGTGCACGCAGCACGCACGGCATGCAAACACACGCACAAACACACACACACACCAAACTGTACATGAAAGCATATGTTCTGTTTTTAAGCGGACGCCTGTTTAACGACAGAATTTAAAGGGACACTGAAAATAGAAGCAACGTGATCAGAGGGAACGCTTGAATACATGAACTTCGCATGATACAAAATAAATATACAATTAAAGATGTTTACAATATTTCTCTTATTCTCCACTGTCGGTCATCATTAACGGCAGACTGATTTAAGAAGCGCTTGGAAAGCGCTTGGAAAGCTGTCAGGGAGAAAAGGGACTGGCTGGGCCGTGGTGGTCGACAGGTTCATTCTGTGTTGGAGTTGATCCTCTCCTGCTGTCGCCTCATGACCTCGTCCAGCTCTGAGTTTCCACAGGTCTTCTGTAAAGGAATGGACCGTCTCGTTAAATGTTCCTATTCTCTCTATGAAGACAATTCCCTTAAGCAAGGTGTAATATAACGAGAGAGACGGTCATGATATAGGAGCGGGCCTGAGCTGTGTAAATGCAATGTCAGCAATACAATAAAAGGTTTCAAAATGAATTAGATTAAAGGAGAAACTTAACGTAATAGTCAGGATTCTGTTTTCGTTAGTATATAATCAATCAGTAACTACTAAACCTTGGGTTTTCATTAGAATGTCTTGTTTCTACAGTAGATGGATCCAGAGAGGGCCTTTTGCTTTTTTATGGCAGCTTGAATTTGGTGGTGCTATTATTATTACTATTATTATTTTGGAAGTAGCACACTCACAGCAAAAGATCCTTAACTTAAATTGATTTAGGGTCATAGATTTTTTTTTAATCATCTGCGACTCTTGGCCCTCTTTTTTTATCTGGGTCAGGACTCCACACATCACCTCAGTTTACCCTTCATTCCTTCTGTATACGTACGCTTGTGCTGAGTAACGATTCCCATCTGTACGCTTTAGATCAAACAGAGTAAATGGCACGATTCGTGAGACATGTGTGGTAGTTATTCTGCGTAAACGTTAGATTATCTACATGGGGAATTATTAACTTGTTCCTCGAGTGACACCCACTGTTTGGAATGAACCCGTATTAAGTATAGACTTTCTAGGAATCTGGCAGGTGACGCCAGCTTCAGTGCAGCCGAGCACGTCCACTCGTTTCAACATGCCCAGATAAACACTGAAAGCTGAGATGTGGGAGAGAGACAGACTGTGTGTTTGAATTTTCTGCACACGTTTTTGCATTTTTGCAAGATTTTGTCAACTAGTGAAACGTGTGTGCCGTAGTGTCCGAGTGTGTGTATGTGGTCATATACAGATGTGTGTGACCGACCTCTAACTGTCCTTTCTGCACGGTGACTTGAAGGTAGACACGACTTCCTTCTTCTCCACACACCGCCTTCAGTTCTTCCTTGTTCAGGGAGAACAGCTGAGCTCCAGTCAGGATCCCCAAACAATCAACAGTCCTGCAGAAGAAACAGTCTCTTAAATGACTTACATGTTATTATTTGTGGTAAGTATTTCTTGATGTAACGCTGTTTCTTGTGGAGAATACACTCTTGTTGCTAAAACACTGATCCAAATACACAGTTTTAATGGGACTGTGATGAGTTGCGGCATGGAAAGTACACTGTAGGTTTCATCAGTGAATAAAGAAAATTACATAACACAACTAATTAAAGTTTTAATAAAACACACAGCTGTTGACCACAAATAAGCTGGGACATGTCTCTTTTACTATAAATATTAACAATGTCCAGTCTGTGGAGCAAATTTTAATCAGAATTGCATAAATTGGAAGAGAAGTAAATAACATTGACCATCTTGTGACAATTCAATGTTATTCCTCAGCAGGATGCAGCCTGACACAGGCACACACACAAAAAAAGGTTTAGTAACAACTCAGGTGTTGACCCATACTCCAAATTTACTAGATCTCAAACTGATCAAGTATCTGTGGGATGATCCACAGAGGCCCCTCCCCTCAACCCATAGACCCATAGTTGCCGGACACCACATGACACCCTCAGAAGACCCATGTCCGTTCTCTGATGAGTCACAACTGTTTTAGAGGCACAAGGGAAAACCCACACAATATCAGGACAGTGGTCATAATGTTGTGCCTGATCAGTGTATGCACCAGGTACACATAATTTAGCTTCTTGCTCTATTTGGAGATGGACTGACGAACCGTGGTCATGCCAGTGACACTCTACTGTTGTTTCTGTTAATGGAGAAACAGAAAGAAAGCTTTTTATCTCTCCTGACATTTTAGTCAAAACTGGGTTTTGAACTTTGGGTCTGTGACACGCTGTCACAGGGTTATGGAGTAAACTTGTGCATCACTGCAGCAAATAGGTCAGCGAAGATAAGATATCAAAGGTGTAACAAAGTATTTGGATTTGGTAGACTGAGCGTTATGGGTGACTTACGGTTTTGAGAAACCTTTTGAAGTGAGCCATTCTATCACCTGCTCTTGATTTGAGTGAAAGGTGAGAGGTACATGGCTGCCACTGGATTGTCGCTCCACACGGAACTTCCTGACTTGTGGCTGGGTTTTGTTAGCGGTGATTTTCAACAATAGCTCACTGTTGATCTCATCGATCTCTGAAGCACAGAAACATGATGGAAGGAGACATCATTAGAATAGTTCTTTTATCTAAAACATATCTTTGATTCTTAATTTTATGTTCACTCACTCTTGTCTTTCTGTATACCCTTGTTGAAGGCAGGCTCTCCAAGGCCCAGAGCACCCGGAGGTGATGATGGGTAGCTTGGCTGCACACAAACATAAACACAGTTCTTGAGAAAGCAGCTGGAGCTTTTGTTATTCTAAAAACTGGTTTGTCTTTTATTCAGATACATTTTTGCCCAGAAGCCAAAAGCAAAATATGTGTGTGAGTCTTTTACACCAGGAAGAGCAGATTCATGCAGAAGCGGCTGCAGGGTGTTGGTGAACCTGCACACAGCTTGCATGTTATTTAGGAAGTTGCATGATGTGTGGGAAGCACAGCAAAGCTGTACACAGAGCTCCATAGAGCTCGGAGCAGCATTCAAATGACACATTTCCATTAAATGTTTTTTTTCCAAAATTAAATTTTTTTATTTTTTAATGAATTGAATTCCAGGATTTTCTGTGATAAAATGTGACAATTGAAAATGAAATAAATACAATTATTACTTACGCGTGTTATACACCGTTTGATATTTACGCATGTAATTATTCTAACGCAAACGCAGCGTTATCTGTGCTACGAAGGACTATAGCCTCGGTTTATGGCACGTCCACTCAACCAGCTGAGCTATCGGGTCGTCCCAGTCCATGCACTTTTAAATGGACAGCAACAATTTCTGACGTAAAAATGCACCCTAAGCAGTGAAAAGGTAACCCAGACAGTTCTCGCTATCTTACACGTCTTAGTTAGAGATGTCCTACAGTTGAGAGAATTATAATAAACCCAGAAACCTTCTGACAACATGTATGAACTTTGAAGTGGAGATAAGGATTACAACACATTAAAGGTTTACAAGGTACAAAGAGCTGAAAGAAAATGTAAAAAAAACAAAAACGCTACGTTATGTGGTTGCATTGAATTCTGGTCCATTGAGTCTACTGTCGGTCCACAGACTGTTATTTGAGCAAATACTAAACGTCACTAAACTGACTCTAGCTTGTGCAACCCATATCAAGTATAGGGTTACTGTGTATATTATTTAGAGGTGCTGTGTATGTTATTGAGCTCGGTAGAGAAGAAAGTGCTGTGGCCGACAGATGAGCATGATCCCGGTCTCATAACATCATGAGCAAATTTCTAAATGTCAGCCTCTGTTACATTGCTGCTCTCTTCAGTTGTTGTTGTTTTTTTTCCCTTTGAAAAATCCTCTATGAGATCTGGATGAGACGAAGATGGTGAGCCAAGCCCATGCATATCGTAACACTATAACACAATAGTGCTGCCTAGTGTTCAACTTCACATCAAAGCCATGCGGGTTACTCATGACAATTACTCCTTGAACCTACATGGGTGTTAGCACCTCTGTTATTCCCACTGGTTGGGGTTAAAGGAGCGCTACACTTTCATCCAAACTACCCCTGTCAAAGGGGATCAGTGAGAGGATCCCACACTCACTATGTTTACCCAAAGAAAAAAAATAAAGCTTAAACTATCAAGTTAACTATTTCAGACAATTTTAGATCACCACAAAGTACATAGAGTAAGCAGGTCACCTGGTTGTAAAGGGCTTCTGGCTCCTCTATCTTCACAACATCCAGCATGTTGAATGGAACGTAGCCGGCCTGTCCGCTGCGATTCCGTAGTTTCCACCACTGTTTGTCATCCTCTAACACCTGGAAAATGTTAATTCACACCTCACAGTCTTGTCTAGCCCACAACCTTGACCTGCATTCAACTAAACTACTTCATTCTTTGCATCTACTATTCATGTTTTTGCACTTTTACAATTTCAGAGGAGACAAAGTCACATTCAGCAAAACCGAGATGTAAAAGTCACATCCCAGGATGTTGCATCATGCCTATTAGGTGCTACAAAGTACAATGCAATAAAAGCTGGTTCAAACTACAATCTCAACATGAGACTTAAAATATGACATTACAACCTCGAGTATTTCATCCTGCAGCACCGACAGCTCGGTGGCATTCCGCGCTACAAAGTGGTAGCGGATTTTGGCATATTTGCGGGGCTGTGGCATCCCACTGTAGGACCTGTTAAGACACATGGCATCACGGTTTAACACGTTTTGCGTACATATGAAAGACAAGTGCAAAGTGTGCAAAGGACGCCATTACTTACTCATTTGATGAGGTTGAGGAATGAGTTCCGTAAAACTAAAAAAAAAAAGATTACGGTTACATTTGTCAGGGTTAAGAACTAAAATGCTTAGCACATTCACAGAGACTGGATAACAAACAAAACCCTTACAACATCATCAGATGGACGTTGATTGAAACTGTTTTGCTGAACGGGGGACCTCATCGGCTCAGGTGGTCCTTCAGTTTCCCAAGGCGCCGTCCTGAAAAGTTCTGCCGGCGGCTCCCAGCCGTTACGAAATCTCGGGTAATAAGGAGGAGCACACTGATCCCTGGGCCACTCTGCTCTGCAGGGGGAAGAGTGGACAGATGGTTAAAAGGAGGCCACTGGGCTGCGTGTCTATGCAGAGGCAGCGGTAACTACGCTCATGTGGGCTCACCTGGGTTTGGTCCATCCATCCCCAAGCAACTCAAAGATGGTTGTCTCTTTGGGGGTGAGGAGTCCCCGCACGAAGTCAACAGCATCTTTAGACAGGTGAGGGGAGATAATTGAACGTGGGAGTTCAGGACCACCACAGCTCTGCAGCACCTGTGGAAACACGCAGTCAGCACAACATTAGTTTAGAGCTGAAACAGAACAAAGAGTGTAAAGAGTGTTTTCTGTATATTATTAGTTATGATGGTAGCAGTTTAGCAGCTTTAGTACTAGTATGTTTTTCCTCACAAAATCTTTTTATTCATATATAATAACACTTTTCAGTCCACCATAAAAACAAGTTTCCTCACAAGAATGAGAAAATTTATTTAATGACAATTCTGACACTGGGCTGTTTTCGATGCTACAAACATTACATGGTGGTGTTCAAACGTTAAAGAAATGAAACTGATCAACACAGGCTTCATCTAAGGCACTAAAGCAATGAATATGCTGATATAAACAACAGCCAGCAAGCAAGAGGCACTTAACTGTATCATAAGAGTTTTAAATCCCCTAAAATGTGGATTTAAGTCAGAACACAGACCTGTTGATTGTCGAGGACAGATAGCGGCCATGAGGCCACTATCTCAAAGTTATTGCTCTGGCTTTATCGCAGCTAAATCCACCAAATCCAACTTTGTCCAAAGATTACTGCACCATATCAGTGTGTCACAGCTCTGTGTCTCTAACCAGCAGTATCGAAGGTGTGGCTGAATACTGCGGCTTGGGAAACCAGCCTTATGTAAGTGGGGCTGCGCCTGTGTTCGAGTTGAAAGCCATGTCGCTCCAGTCTGGTGAGAGTTTAACTGAGCGGCAGTGGGTGTGGAGTCAGAGAAGATAAAAACAACAGGAGGAATGCCTGATGGCAAAAGAAATGCAAGTACTGAACTGTTCTGTGAATTTAAAATGCCTGCAGGCTGGACTCAGTCAACGCCGTGGGTATCACCTGACATGGAGAGTTTTTTCAACGCAGCATGGACTTATGCACTGTTACCATTCAGATAGATCATCATGTGGTCTATGTGATGGTTTACTATATCCACATAAATCTTCCCAAGGTGAGACACATTCAGATTTATAGTTCTTACCAGTTCCAGAGGGTTGAAGAGGAAATGAACCAGCTCGGATGCACTTGGGTTTTGTATGTGCTTCTTCAGTTTGGCCTGCAGGGGGCACAGTGACAGATACACAGTGATGAAGCCATGAAGAGGGAGCAGCTGGTGAATGAGGGCAGGTTAGGAGCTACGATATCTCACCAAGAGGTTTAAGGCCAGCTTCAGTTTCTGCAGACTGTCAATGAACTCTGCTTCAGAGGGGGGCTTGGCTCGTAGGGTCAGCATGCCCTCTGTAAGCAGGCAGAGCAACAATGACCACACACAGACTCCAGAGTTACCAGTCGGCCACACCGACGCATTACAGGTTTCACTTTCCGGCCAAGGTTCAAAGTCATAAACATAAACCTATTCCTCATCTCTCCTAAAACTAAGTGCATGTGTCACCAGTTAAATTAAGGACAGAGATACAATAATGGTTGGTTAATAAACAGCTTTACAGATAATAAAAAAAAAGAAAAGTTAACTTTGGCCAGAGAGTGAGAGAGAATATGCTCCTCAAGTGAGTTACTCAACGGGTCACAAACTTACCTTGCCCTCAGAGATCATAGTTACGTAACGTGTATTTGAGAGGTGTAACTTTAAGATTAGAAACACATTTTAAATGACCGCACATGGGACCCGGAGCCCAAAGTTGAGAAACAAATTCTCCAGACAGAGAATTAATCAGTTGTATCTGTCTGTGTAGTCAGGGACAACACACATTTCTGCTGCCTTCACCGTGTTTTTAGCAAAGAGTGAGCGTAAAAACAACAGTAACTGCATGTGTTTGTCCCTGACCAGGCACACATGGATTTTTTTTGTTTCATTTGTTATATGCACACTGCATAGGGAATGAGGTGTGTTGACATAAAAACACAGCATCACATCACTGCCAATGTTGGGTGGTAAAACATTACTCAGAAAAATTAACAGTAATATTATTACTTTATACAACAATCTCAAGTTTTGGCTCATCTGATCTGATCTGATCTGCAAATTTAGTCTTTAAAAAAAGTTCAAACAAACACACTGACAAAAATTAGATTAAATTCAGGGTATCAGTCAGGTACATAACACACCAGATGAGCACTACGAAGGAGTGGATCATGAGTAATAATATTAATTAGTTAATTAGTTATGAGAACTGAGTAATTGTTTCTAAACGGACGCCCAAACTGGCCACTGTTTCAAGACATACATAACTGGGTGAGAGTCCCGGGCCACAGGACACAAAGAGACACAAACATACTGACGTGAGCAATATGATCATATTGTCACTGCATTCGTTCCACCACATCAGAAGAAAGGGAGACAGACCTGCTGGTCCTTTCTTCTTATTCTTCTTACTCTTGTTGCGCTGGTTGAGCTGAGAAAAGGCCTCTGCAGCCTTTTGCAACCGCGCCACAAAGATTTCTATGTCATCCAGGGCGCAGTTGAGGATTTGCTGAGGGACAAAAATTCCTGAGGTTTAGCATGAAGAATATACCATCATCCATTATGAGATCTGAAATGGCACGTGCAATGTTCATGACAGGCGTTGTGCTGGATAAAAAAATCACTCACCACATCCTTCTCAATGCGCATGGCCAGGTTTTCCTGCGAATCTGTGTCACTTTGTGAGGAATTGCGTCTCTCTACATCCAAAACACAAACACACACAAAAAATGAGAGAGGAGAGATGCATGAGGTTTTCAATAGATACAGTAAATGAGTATGGTTTCCTGTCTAAGTGATGGGAAGTTTGGCTCTTTTCTGAGAGCCAGCTCTTTTGACACGGCTCCCAGGAAGAACCGGCTCTTTAGACTCCTGAATGGCTCTTTAGTTATGGTTTGTGTGTTGACAAGCCCTTTTGCATTCAATGTGTTTTGTACAGTTATTTTGTCACAAAGGCATTCTTGCTTTTGTTTAATATTTCAATAAAACTTCAATTGTGCAAACAAATGAACAAAAAACTGCAATCATATCCACACAAGCGAAAACAGAACCAAGGTCAGTAAACAAACGGTATAAATGTCCTTAATGCATGATCTTCTGATTCACTACCAAGCATTGGCTCTTAGAGTCGGCTCTTTCGCATATGACACATCACTAACTAACACCCCTAACGGTCACTCTTATTTTTGTGCATGTACAGTTTGTGTATTCTTACCCTGTGTGTTCACAGCTGCCACTCGTCCCTTTGGAACTGGTGCGGGGCCCTTGGGGGACACCGGGGGCAGGATGGTCTCTCTGTGGCGCTTCATTTTCTCTTGGTTCACCCTAAAACAGTGAGGCATCCATTTAGCTAACCACTCACTACATCCTCAAATGCATACGTGACTGCAAGAATGTCCAGTATACTGTTTATACATGTGCGTTTGTATCAGCAGCACTACTCTCACCTCAGAGTCTGATGCCTCGTTTTCTTTCCATGCTTGTTGTCTCCAATGGCACTGTCTATATCTGCATAGACCATCTCAGCCTGGATGAAATGAGAAGAGACACACAAAGTCAAACTTAACATAAAGGCGTTTGAACAGTAGAAGACACTGTGTAGTTTCACTCTAAGCAACGCCCCAGTTAGGGCAAACTTAGATTTTTTTCCCCCCTAACTTCCCCTTGCATCAAAAGCAAATTTGCCTTCTGGAATTTGATAATTCAATTTTATAACTAACCCCCGCCACCCTTAACAGGACTAAGCAGGTATAGAAGATAAATGAAATGAATGAATTTTATAACTAAATATATATGTGCACAAAGAGTTAGGAAGATTTGAACGACCCTAAAACAGTCTGAAGTTTAAACAGGTCTGAATGGTTGTATGTCTCTCTGTGTTAGCCCTGTGATAGACTGGCAACCTGTCCAGGGTGTACCCCGCCTCGCCCAGTGACAGCTGGGATAGGCTCCAGTCAACCACCCTGCCCCCTGGCAGTGTGAATGAATTTATTAATTACTCAGTTACAGTGTTACAAATCTCCATGCAAGGCAGTGAATGTAGTGTAAAA
>JASGAT010323809.1:0-11402 GCA_030220025.1 Chelon auratus | reverse complement strand
AGTGGTTTTAATATTGAGTTCTACATAATATATATTTTTGTATGCGATTTAAGCTCTGACTGATCCTGCCTACCCAGCCATGGACCTCACTGCACGTTACTGCAGAAACCCATAGATCAAACATGAAGCATATGAGTTATAGTGCTAAGAATAAGAAAACACTTTATCGAGTACTATTGAGAAACTGTTCTAAATGATTTACAAGATGAAACAAGGACAAATTTCATTTTAAAAGTAGTTTAAAAGAAATGAGTATTCTTTTGTGGAAAATGCAAATGAATTTGGTGCACTCATAATTACATAAATATTAGATATTTCTTTTGTGTGTGAAGACATTTGGACCTCTCATTAGAGGAATGACATGCAAAAAGTGCATGCAACACTAAAGGTTATTGCTAAAGTAAGTGTAAAGTAAAGGGAGAACAGAGATAACTGATAACTGTCTTATCACTGTGTTTTTCACATGTTAATAATCCTGAATCATCTCCTGTATCTTATCTGCACTCATTTTATAACATGTCCTCAGAACAACGTTGTCATAGGTTACAGTCTTCATTTTCTGCTATGGTGAGGATTGCCTATTTTTTCATGAAGAACTGTAACTCCTCAAGCTTGAGGTATTTTGTTTTTAGTTCCAACTGAAAAAGGAAAAAATCACAAATACAATAACAGCTCCAAAATTGTGAGGCCAAAGCCTTATAAAAGCCTGTAAATCACCCTTTTAACCATGAAGCATGACACAAGCATGATGATTTTCAGCCTTTTCTAAAACTTCTCAAACGTATTACAACTGAAACTGCTACATCCATTCTACCACTGTCTGAACTTGGTCTTCCTTTCCTGGGACCATTCCAGGAGAGGAAGGTCAAGAGTTACCTTTGCTGCAGAGGATAAGTTCATTAGAGTTAACTCAGATTAGAGCTCACCCTGGAATGAGTATCAGGACTTCATGGCCGAACTGCTGCAATGAAAAGGTTACTGAGGAAGAACAGGAAGAAGAGAATAGCTCACACAAGGAATGGACAATAGAACAGTGGAAATCTGGATTGTGAGATTTTTGGTGCAATCTAGACAAAAATGTCCACATTAGACATGGTCAAGGAAAACACAGCTGGACACACTGCTCTGCTAGCTGAGTTAACTAATGTTAATTGTAAAAGTAAGAACAAGCAAGTTACTCCCTGGAAGATAACTGTTTTTGTTTTTTTTGTTTTTTTCCAAACTGGGTGCCATTGTCATAGTTAACTACTTTAAAGTTTGTTTACTGTGCATGCTGCTGTTCATCATCCTCCTAGCCTGGCAAGTTATCAGAACCAAATCTTATCAGAATGAGTCTGGTAACCCTATATCTGTATTTCATTCTGAGGCATTTTCAACCAATAAAAACATTGAATGCGAGTGGGTAGTTCTACAACCAATTAAAGCCCCTTTGACATAAACACATTCAACTTCAGACCAACTCCATGTGGCCAGGGGGATCCTGCACATATAAAGAGTATGTGTGCAGAGAGGGACGGTTCACCTCAGAATTCTCAGTTCTTTAGTAGATTAACCTGCAACTGAACAGCTGTCCAAATACTCATGAGTCCCAAACTCCTCTTCTCTGCCTCCAAATCTGACTTTTGGTATACCTCCTTCTGCTGCAGCTTTTCATGCTTGTTCCCATAAATCATAGCTTAAATAGGCTCATCTGTGGATGTGAAGGGACCACCTTAAGCTCAATCGGGATAAGATTGAGCTCTAATGTTAGCAGATCCTTTGCAGCAGTCTGTGTTTGTTGGTCAAAGATCCCAGACACAGTGAAAGTGCACAGTTTATGATTCAGCTGTAAAGTAGCTATATAAACTGGGGGTGAGTGGAAATGGACTCACCAGAGAGCAACGGTAAGGGTGAGTGCTGTTCTATCTCTTGTTCATCTTGGTTTAGTCAGACACTCAGTATAATTATCATTAAATGTGACTTAAAATTTGAAATCATAAAATAATTTATTTTGAATATCCTGAATTATAATCAAATATTGATTGAAAAATATAAAAAAGAAAATGTCGTGAAATTATGAGTACTTATACGAGAAAAAACACTGATTCACTATTTTACCAAAGTTATTATTGTCAATATATATTTTTAGAATAGTCAAAGAATGCAAGGATTTATTTCTCACTAATAAAATTAATATCTGCAGTGAAAAATATGATATAAATAAACAATGGTGTGAAAATACAATCGATAAGTCTGATCTGGAACCCCTACAGCAAATTCAAATTAAACACAGTGTAACTTTTGATGTATATTTATATAATTATAATCTTGAGTCGAGGGTGTTGTGTTTGTCAGTGGTGTCTTCTGATTATGTTGCCACAGGAGCAAAGATTGTAGATAATGTGTAATATGCCGAAAGACAGAGATTGCTTTTAGAACTGCAAAATATTGGTTTTGTTCCAAAACATTGGGCTCATTTGGCATCTGTATAAAGGAATAATCCTCTCTGAGTTTGCTTTTCAGTTTAAAGTGTTTAAGAGTTCGCATTTTACCTCCAGATGAAGCTGTGTTTGTTGTTGCTGCTGGCCCTGCCGGCTCTGTCCTCAGCCAGTCTGCAAGACATTGTGAAGAAGAGCTGGCAGCACAGAAAAGGTATTTTGTGACAGAAGACAGTTTGACAGTGACACATAAACTATTATTTTTGTCAGTTTATCCCTACAGTGGTGTGTCTGGTGTCTTGTAGTTTCCTTTCTGAACCCAGAGCTGGAGGACCAGGTCCCTGAACCAACCAATAACCTAGTGGTCTCTGGTCCTCTGACCCCTGCTGACCTGGAGCAGCAGCAGGATCTGCCTTCCTCCTTCATCTTCGGTGATAACGTGAACCTGGAGTGGTTGACTTGGAACGGATCTCTGCCCAACGGAGCTGTTTCCATCTACAACGGCTACACCAAGCGCACCGACTACGTATGCAAGTACCAGTGCGAGGCAGGCTTCTACCACCCCACCCTGGGCCCTTACTGCCGATACCCCTATGGAGACCGTGAGTATTACGCTCCAGAGTTTGAGATCCTGACCAACAAAGACAACTTTGAATTCCTGGAGTGGAAAGAGGGCTCCTATGGTTCAGTGCCACAACACTCAGTGAGAACCTGCTCTGGTGTTGGCATCTACGTTGGGAAGAACAAGTATGGCCTCGGGAAGGTTGTTCCTCAGTTTGAAGCCTTCTTCTTGCCCTGGGAAGGCGATGAGTATTGGTATAAGAGCTACCAGGTCTTGACGATCAACAGGGATGCCTACACCCAGCACATCAGTGATGTTAAGTATGCCATTGATGAGGTCGCCATCTTTCAGTATCCCCCTGAGACCATGCGCATCTCTGGGGTCACCAACAACGAGTGCCAGACAGTGGTGAAGACAGTCACCATCTCAAAGACCTCTGAGGTAGAGACTACCTGGAACATCGGCCGAGCCACCATGCTGGGCATCACAGGCAGCATCACGGCCAAGATCCCCCTCATCGGTTCTGGAGGCATTGGGCTGAGCGGTGAGAAAACGCTGCAGTTCTCCAGGGGAACCACCATGGTTGAGACACTCAGCCACTCTGTGTCTGTGGAACTCACAGTCCCACCAAACCACTCTTGCAGAGTCCGCATGGAGGGACGCAAACTGAAAGCCGACATTCCTTATATGGCTCGCCTCAGCCGAACCTACCGCAATGGAGAGACGCAGTGGACGTCCATCTCTGGGATCTACGACGGCGTACAGATCGGAGAGGTCCGGGCCGTGGTGGACCGCTGTGAACCTGTGGTCGACACCAAGCCATGCCCATGAAGGAAAAAAATTAGTAAAAGATGTGTCACAATAAAAATATTATCAGGAATATGTTGTGTGGTAAATGGATAATATCTTGTGTGGGCTGGTGTCTGAAAAAAAGAAAACTGAAATAAAATAAAATAAAAGTCAAATGATACGTTTTCTTCACTGTCTTTTACTTCTTGATACTCATTTTATTAAATATTAAAAATCTGATTCTGATCATTTAATGAGCCATGTCCAAATATGAAAACTTCAATAGGATGGATTTAATATTTAATACTTTATTAGATACATATTCTATATACAGTATATTTTAATTTGTAGTGGTGATATTTTTAGTGAAGAATAATTATTATCGGTGTCTCTGACACACCAACCATATTATAAATATATTAGAATGTAGAAAAATCATAATAAAATCTTAATAATGGCAAAAGGTGAATAAAAACTGAAAAATGGACGAACACATTTTGTTACAAGTCATTTTTGCCTGAATAATATTAAGTTACTGTCAGTATCGTCATTGCTCTGAGATTTCTTTAGCAACTGAAGTCTTTGAACACATTTTTTAATACAACTTATGATATTATATAAAACCTGTCAGGCAACATGCAGTTTGGACTGTTTCTTTTGGGGTTTTGGGAAACTGCTTTTATACAAAGTGACAGATTTATAGACGACCCTGAAATAGTGCAAAATCATGAATAAGTTACACATTTTCCTCCTATTTTAGCTGTATTATTTGAAACTGCTTTGATAATAAGTTATCTTACAGAAATGTTAATTTGCACATCCATCCATTTATACACACATACTTATTCTTAAAGCTGTCACGATTAAATTCTTAAATATTAAATATTTAGGTGGTTTTTCAGACGACATACCATACATATCGACAAAATTATATTGATACTTTGATTATACATTAATTATCACTATAACTAAAATGTAATCTCTTCTTGTTTTGGTTGTACAACAGCTTTAAAAGCTTTCAAGACTTCCACTATCTTAGTGTTCACTCTAACATTACATTAAGTATTCCAAAACTCAAACTTAACATAGCTTCAAGGTTTTGAGACACACTTGCTAATCCTTTTTATGTACAACAATGGCAGCCCTGAGAGTGAAACATTTATTTGTTAAATTGCACACTTGGGCCCTGTTCTCATGGGAGAATACCAGGGGACTAGTTCCTTCCTAAGATAGTTTCTTTTATTTGCATTTTTTTTCTGCCTCTTTTCTCTCAAGAATTATGAAGGCTGTGTTAGAAATCAAAGTTTGGACAGCTGTTGGGGTGAAAAATCAAGATGCCGCTACACAGCATGTGAACTCCTTCACAGAAAAAAAATGGTCCAAACCATTAGAAAAACAAAATCACAATGGATAAAATGCGTGGCAGCATAGTTTTAAGTGTTGCATTTTGTTTAGTGGTACATTCAAGTGTTCATTACATCATTAAAGGAGCAGTTTTAAATCCTGACAGGTAGGTTACAGTTCTGCCCAGTACAGTCTCATTATGTTTTATTGCAGAAATATAATTTTATTTTTAATCCAAATCTGCAAAGTAGCTAAAGATGAAGAAAGTTGGTACTGTATAAAAGGTAGAACCTCTGACATGCAGCGGAGTGGAATCAGAAAGTAGAGACTTAACCAGAGGTAAAGTCAGTAAATTAGAATACAACACAGAGTCAATTTATCCTCTATGAATGAACCACGCAAAACACAGACGTATGGGGTCATTTCTAAATCACAGGACGCCTCCAGGTAAAACTAATCCCGTCCAAATTTTTTTTTTAGTCTGCAAAACTTTTCCAAACTCTAGTTAGCTGATTAGCAAAGTTAGCATGCTAGCACAGTAATGAGGTGATGGCCAATATGGTGGACTTTATTCCTGACAAATTATCCTTCAGATGTTAGCGTTTAGCTCAAAGCAAATGCTGTGCATTTGTATTCCCACAAAAATTCAAATTTCACCATTTAGCTTTGATACTTAACACTGTAAATAGACAGAAAATATTTAGAACCTCTATGCTGAGCTTCTATCTTGAAAAAATTATAATACAATGTTGTTTATGCTGAAGCAGCTGAAGGCAGTGACAGTGCAGTTCTTTCTCTGTAAATGACCTTCACCGAGCCTTGCTCGGCACAGAGTGCTCATTCAGACCTAAATTAATAGATTGATAATAACTTTCTGTCTCAAGGACGCACACAGGTGGCCATGACATCAGCGATTTTCAGTGATAGGACTTGAAGCAGCTTCTCCCCCCGGTTTAATCTTGGCAGCAGTAGAAGGCATTATGCAACCAAAGGCTGTCTTGATCAATGACCCACAATTGCAGGAGATCTAATCAACTTGTTCCATGTCTGAGCTTATCTCCACAAACTGTATCTTGTCTTCAGCGGGGAGGGAAAGTGCCACAGCACTTTGGACATCATGCAACCCCTCTATCATCCAGCAGATACGGAGGGGGGTAAATCCAAGCAAACGTATTTATGAAGCACTTTTGACAAGCTCATCAAAGAGGGAGCTAACATAAAGAAGAGGAGGAAAAGGAGCAAGGGTCTTCTTATCAACATAATACTCTTTTTACAATGCATTTGTCATGAGTCAGCCAGCCCACAAGCAACAAATAACGGCTAGATTCAAAGTATTTCATGCTCAAATGTTAATGTTCACAATAAAATTATATTAAGCTATTTGACATTTAATCCATTAAATTATTGTTCTGCCTGTTAAATATCAAATATCCCTTCAAATATGGACATAAATGTTTGTCACAAGACGACAAGAAAAGGTATGGCATAAACCGCAGGTATTGAATTAAAACAGATATAAATATAACTGCAGTGCCAGGATATGCAGTTGAATGAATTAATAATGGATGCTGTTTAAATCTAGATCTTGCAGAAAAATCTTGTCTCCATCTGTGAGACTGTGTAATTAGTTAAACCTCCTCATACAAGAATGTGGAGACAGCAGATAGGCACCAAACCTTCTGTGTGAGTTTTATGCAAAGCTTCTTTATTTTCTGCTGCGAGCAGGACATGACAGTGTAGACTCTGGGTTTATTGGGGGCAATCAGAGTGCAGGGAAGGTTTTAAAACTCAGCACATGCGGCAGGCAGTGTCACTGCAGGAGGAACCTGTCGAGGTAAAAAGCCACTTCTCTGCATCTCAGTGAAGCTAATTCAGTAGATGGATGATGTATTTCCATTTGAAATCATGTTTTATCTATTTTGTTTTTGTTTCTTTTACAAGTTGTAATAATTTATTTGGTCTTCTCTTAAAATAATCATCAGAAATGCATGATGTGTCAAATTTGTGATTCTGCTGCCTTTATTATACATCTGCTTTTTTCGCTAGGCCATGCTACAGGGGACACTTGACATTTTATGTTTTATTTGCATGTTTAATTTTAACTTGATTATTTCCTCTAATATCACTAATTCATTAATTTCAGTAATTGTTAAACTTTTTATAAAGGACTATTACACACTGTTTAACATTTACTGACCTCTACAGGCGGCCTGGAGTAATAACATCTTTCTGATTTTACTAAACACACTTCCATGTCACCTCCAATGTTATTTACATAAACAAAACAAATCACATTTTCACAGAAAGAGAAAGACTTAAAAATGATGTACTAGTCTATTGATTATGAAGCCAAAGTTGCAGTGTCCATAGGTTTAAAGAAGGAGATTTTTTGGGCCAAAGTCAATGTTGCTCATCACATAGTGTGCTAGAAGACAAATTCAGACATATTACAGAAGCATTATACTTGAGTGTTTGTTCCACCAAAGCTAAACAGACCTCTCCAAAGCAGATAGTTTCACTTGAAAATAATCAATGATTCAAAAAATTCAAAAGCATGCAAAGGAGAATAGGGGCTAATGTCAATAAAATATATGTGAGATAAAAGCAGAAATGCTTCAACAATCTCTGGTGTTTAAGTTAGTTTTAGCCCCTTTGTCAGTTTTAATTTTGTTGGTTTGGTGAGTTTGTTTTTGCAGCTTTTCCTCACAGTTGTTTCTTTCTGTTTTCCAAGTTTTTCCAGATGAGGTGTTGTGTTGTTGTCGTCCTGGTGCTGCTGCAGCTGTCCAGCCCATCGCTGCAGTCTGAGCCGCTGCTGTACCAGCTGCAGGACGGGCAAGAAAACCCCAGCAGTAAGTCACACTGTAATCCTAATTCAGCTTCATCCAGTGAGAAAACTCAACCACAGCATGGCTACTTTTTAAAAATACATATTATTCTTTATTATTTACAACAACAACCTACAAGACAATTTTGAATTACAGTTTTCCAAAATATTCCTAAATATAGGAAGATACAGTATATCTGCTTTAATATTTGCTTTGTTCGGTCACTCAGTCTATCAGTTGTGTCAGTCTTAAAATTTAGTGCTAACACAGAGAGACAGACAACCATTCACACTCACATGCACATCTACGGCTGATTTAGAATCACCAATGAATCTAACCAGCATGTCTTTGGACAGTGGGAGGAAGCTGGAGTACCTGGAGAGAACCCACGTAGACACAGGGAGAACATGCAAACTCCACACAGAAAGGCCCAGTCAGCCGATGGAGTACAAATACAATAAAGAAAAAATACTTAAGTGAAAATTCCCCATTCAATGTGAAGTAAAAGTAAGTATTGTCAACAACTTTAAAGCATAAAAGTATTGGGTTCATGTAATGGCAGCAACTTCAGCTTCTTATTTAGATTTCACTGTAATCTGCCAAACAAGATATGGAAATTAAGTCAAACTCATTGGACCAGCTTTTTATTAAGACTGAATTCTTCTTCTTGAGTTATTTAGTTTTGGTCATGCACTCTACACATGTTCAAGGTTTGTCCAAATGTGCATTCAGTATCCCTGTCTTTGTCTAGAGCGATGGCTGAACCCCACATTGGAAAATGTTGTTCCTTCCTGGGAAGTCATCAACCCTCCTGAAATTCAAGTGACCCCAAACACAGAGACAACCTCACACTCCATTCCCATGTTTGGAGAACACGTCAACCTCAAGTGGGTCACATGGAACGGCTCCCTCCCGAACTTTGCTGTCGCCATCTTCAACGGCTACACCGAACGCACCGACTATGTGTGTAAAGTCAACTGTGAGGCTGGCTTCTACACTCCCAGCAAAGGGCCCTCCTGCAGGTACCCCTACGCCGACAAAGAGTATGCATCCTCTAAATTTGAAGTGCTGGTCAACATGGACCACTTTGAGTTCCTGGAGTGGGTTGAAGATTCGTATGGCTCGGTACCACAGTATGCCATCAAAACCTGCCCCAACTCAGATATCTTTGTGGGCAAGAATAAGTACGGTCTTGGCAAAGTGGTGACCCAACACGAAGCCTTCTTCCTCCCCTGGGAGGGTGACGAGTATTGGTACAAGAATTACCTTGTCCTCGCCATCAACAGAGACAGCTATAGCCAGCACATCTCTCACGTGGAGTATGCCATCGACCAGATGGAGCTGTTCCACCATCCTCCAGAGGCTCTGAAGCTCACCAAGGTCACCAACCTTGAGTGCAGAAATGTGGAGAAGACGGTGACGCTGGAGAAGACCAGCACAATGGAGAAGACCTGGGACATCAGCAGGGAGACCCGCAATGGCTCCGTGTCCACCATGAAGGCCAAAGTGCCCATCCTCGGCCCAGGGAACGTGGACTTCACCAAGGAGCAGACGGTGACCTTCTCCGAGGGGACCACCACGTTGGAGTCGGTCAGTCACTCCGTCTCTGTGAAGCTTGTGGTCCCGCCCAACCACTCATGCACAGTGAGGATGGACGGCAGGAAAATGGAGGCCGACATCCCCTTCATAGGTAGGCTGAGCAGGACCAACCACAATGGAGACACCCACTGGACATACATCACGGGCACCTACGATGGTGTGAGCATTGGAGAGATCAACGCTGTGGTGGAGAGGTGTCAGCCAGTGACTGATGCTGTTCCCTGCTCAGCAGCTCAGGACTAAGATCTTTCTATTCAATTTTCAACTTAAACACTATGATAAACTGTTATGTTCAAACTGTGTTGTTCAAATAAAATGCACACACGAAAAAAAGAGAATCATTTTTTGACGTTTTGTCCTTTAACGGGCTAGTTTTGGGCCCAACATGACCATTATCTATATATATGTATGTGTACACAAACTGGAAATAACTTTTTCTAGAATTTTAGAAATAAAAGTAAGGTTGGATATTGGACTATGGATACCTATAGTTGGCTAAAACATCATTACAGCAATCTTAAAAGACTGAGGGACATATCCTGTTAATAAAGAAAAACCAATTGAATCTAATAATGATGTAAATGAAGAGCTAAGGCTGTCACTGACAACATCATCATGGATGTTAAAGTCACCTACTACAGTGACTTTATCTGTTCTCAGTACTAAATCACATAAAAACTCAAAGAATTTAGCTAAAAACTCAGAATAAGGAGCAGGTGGGCGATACACCACAACAAAAAGAAATTTTTTTGTGTGTTTTCCAGTCTGGATGAGCAAGACTAAGAGTAAGTAACGTTGGATTCTGTACTTGATATAAAGTGGTTGCTAAACAAGCCGAATCCATTACTTTAGGGATCCCACCGCTCTGTTTTCTCATGTCTGCTTCTTGTATGTTTTATTGCAGTAATCCACATCTGTCTCTTGTGGGATAATTGGGAATCCTATAAAACGCTTGTCCCCGACTATTCTGGCATCCTGGGGCACAGCAGCTGTCAGCCATTTTTGTATGTAACTGGTACAAGGACAAGTTAGTTAGTTGCTCTCAGTTGTCAACCAAATAGTCATTAGCACCCTCAACTTTACTGACACAACGGGCAGTGCCCTTTGCTTCTGTGTCTCACTTTTTTTTTTAACATACCTTCTCTGCCATACGCTGTGGTTGTGGCTGGTCTTCACAAGCTTCTTGATTGTTTGAAGATGGCTCCCAAAGGGGAAAGCAGACACATTGTTCAACAAGCAATCAAAATGTGCAACATCTTCATGGAGGTGTTTTACAGCATACAAATTGTAGACATAGTTATAGACATAGAATTAGTTTTTCGTAGATCTCAGAGCAGTTGTTCACAAAATGATTATTATGTCCCAGTGTAGGGGTTCGAGGAAGTAACATAAACAAAATGGACGATGTAACAAAAGTGACCCTTTTATTTCCCAACACACAACTAGTGAACAAGTTAACTATACAGTGATATGTACAAAAGAAATGAAGCTCGTCTTCAGGGTGAACTCAGGCCAAAACAGCAAACAAAAACCCAGCTATCTGGTTCTTAAAATCTACATAAATCTTAAATGCAAACAAAATGAACAAAAGACATTTTCTAAACCTAACTACCTAAGTCTAACAAAAACAGGAGAAAACAAAGTTGAAAAGAAATGGCAGTTCACTCCTTCTAGTATTATTTTAAAAAAAAAACTCGCAGGAACACCATCCTCTGTAAGGCATGCACTCAACAATCACTGATTTTACAAGGCAAATGAAAAAGTTTCATAAGGTACAGCTCATGCAGCTCATCACAGTCACTAATCACGATCATCTTCCTGGCAGCTGGCACCTGGCAGAGATCCTCCAATACAGAGGTCTCACTC
>JASGAT010323785.1:0-10831 GCA_030220025.1 Chelon auratus | reverse complement strand
ATCAGGGCCATTTTATGATTAATTGAAATACATTTCTTACATACTGTTCCTTTAACTGGACTAATCTCAATTTGGAGGTGATGCTATTAGGTCCAACAACCAATAGGAGTGTCTAATATGTCAACTGACTGACATATGTTATAAGGAGTTTTCCCAGTGTTTGTCACAGGGAAACACGCTCTGCCACTTTGGTATCTACTACTACATTCACCGTGCTGAGAGTGGATTTGGTGCGTCAGGTGAAGCCAGATGGAGCACTGAATGTATTTTCTTTAAAAATAGAGAGAGATGGTAGCAAGAAGAGCTGGAACAGCTACAGTGCAATGGGTGATGATCTTAAAGTTATTTTCTGAAGCATCAACAACTACGGTGTTATTTTTTGAAACAAAATTAAAGGATTAGCTTATTTTAGCTTAGTTTAGTTTAGCTAAGATTATCCAAGATTTTCTAACCTAAATTTATTTTATCTTATTTTAATCTACGGGTATGTGTTATAATTCACTGTTATGCCAAGATATGTTGTATTTTCCTTCTAATCTAATTTCCACATTTTATAGACCCTTTTTCTAATATCACTGGATGCATTTTTGTGGGCAGGGTTTAGCTGGAGGCAAAACAATCCACAGGATTCACAGGAATATGTTACCTAAACTCCCCAGGACCGTAAGTGTTTCTTAAAAAGGATTACCTACTGTGCAACGGCTGGTGCATTTACATGTACTTGACAGAGAAACCAAGCGTGTGCACTAAAGACAAACTGAGGGCATATAAATCTTTAGATGCCTATAACTATGTCCTGAATGTACTTGGGTTATTATGAACCGAACCAACAGCTACATCTGTGCAGTGACCTGCACTTGTATGGCTGAGTAAGTAGCCTGAAAGTTACTGAAACTACATACCGGTACCTATAGGACCTGTTTGGAACTCGTATTAAGACCCGATCTGGGCTATCCAGTCGCAAGTAACCAGCTTTAGGTACTCAGCCCTACCATTAACACATCTGTCTCAGCTCTCCAGATCCAATCCAGTTTTGTTCTCTGTCTCTAATGGATCTCTACCACTGCTCCAGAGCAGTGATGTTTTACAGTATGTGTGTCAGGATTTGGGCACACACGTTAAGTTATTAATTAATAACTAATTCAGTTTTTAGTGTTAAAGATTTTGTATTACAGTATCTGCTTTGTTGCTCGTTGGACAATGCAATTGTTTTTTTGTTTTTTTTTTGCTCTAACTAAAAAACTGGATGCGACATAGACAGTAACAAGATAAGTGGTTGACTTGAGGTTTAATAAACGATGAGGCTTCAGCAAACTGGGAAGTACTAAGTGGGAAAACATTAGTAGTTTTACAAGAGATGTAAAATTGCCATTCAGTGATGTGAAACCAGGAATTAAGTGCTTCAGCAATGACATGATGTACACACCGCAGCATGTGGTGTTAAAGGAGTTAATGCAACCATTGGCTCTACAAGTGGTTTATTATTTGATTTGCCAAAGTTCTGCCTTGGATTTCCTCTCTAATTAAACTTGAATGAGCTCATTTACTGTACAAGGATAGCATGGAGACAAGGACCAAGTGAAAGCTTTGTGCCTATTAGTCAGTCTCATTTTTCCCCTCGCCTCCTTCTCCCTAATGCACCATATCTGCTCACTTTCTATTATTGTCCCACTGGGCAGTTGATTAACAGCAGAAAAACAGAGTAAACACTAGAGCGTGGAACTAGAAACACAGAATGGCAGCAAGGAATGAAAGACTTTTAGTCGGTCTTCATGTTGAACAAGTGCATCAATTGTTACATTTTATATTGTACATTTTTATTTTGTTTATATGACCAAGACACATCTACTTCATTTAATATGTATAACTTAATAACTGTTTACAACATCTAAATGTTAGAGC
Source organism: Chelon auratus (assembly GCA_030220025.1). Classification (NCBI taxonomy): domain Eukaryota; kingdom Metazoa; phylum Chordata; class Actinopteri; order Mugiliformes; family Mugilidae; genus Chelon; species Chelon auratus. Next base: position 8,929 of record JASGAT010323785.1, on the reverse strand, counting down.
CATGTTATTATATCTGGATCTATGTCCTGGCAAGAATATTGATGTTGGAAGTTTCTGCAAGACCCCATTACCTTCTGTGACAACACTGTCATTCGGTCTAATGCCAGTGTTACACTGTAGTTCAACTGAAAGGATTGTAATTGTGGCCAATAATCAATGGGTATGATGCGGGTTAGAAAAAAAAATGGTTTTAGTTAACGAAAAGGAAATCCTTAATTTCAGGTCAATATCGAGGCAGTCTCCAATCTACCGATAAAAGCTGATTCCTCTACCATCTGCCACTGCAACTTCAACAACCTGTTTTTTTGTTGTTTTTTTACCTCACTACGTTATGGGCACAGTACTTCCCTTGTGGGTATTTGACATAAATCTTGGGATGTGGACATGGGATTATAGGCTATATTTAATAATAACTGTGTTGTAATATGTGTTCTATGAACATAAGTCGAGCCCTCCTGTAGGACTCTGTGAGTACAGTAGAACATCCTATCCTAGTAAATGCACACACTAGATATTTGGTTCAACCAAATCATCCCCTAGTAGTTCAGCAGGGAAATGGAGCTGCTTAGGAATCAGTCATTACAGACTTTACACTACACTGTACACCAACTATGCAATCACAATGAGTGTGTCTTTCCACTTGCGGCAGCTGTTTTCCATGCTGATATTTGGTATATAGCTGAACTTGGTGTTCTCTGCAGACTCACTGAGACTAATGAGTAATCAGTACCGCTCCAGGGCATCAGCTTGACCCTGTCAAACTTCAAGCTGTTACTATATAGTCTCCAACCTCCAGTCTCAGCACAGGTGAGACTGGAGGCTGGAGACTATATCGTAACAGCTTGCAAACACACCATTCAGTCTTGGGTCATTGTGATCCTGCCTGCTGTAGCTAGGAAATCGGTGCAATCAGAATGAACCTCATTACTAGTAAATGCTTCCTAAAAGAACTAGAAAGTCACTACGTAGAAGTGAATGCAGTGGTTAACAACTTGCTTTTGTGGGATTACTGTGTTGGGTGTTGCTTGAACATGAAATGGTGGATTTTCAGTGTTGACAAGAAAAACTTCTTTCAGCCCTATAGGGGGCTCAGCTTGTGCAAATAGAACAAACTCATCCAAACGTTCTGTTCTTAAAAGAGTGTGGGTGTTTGTGTTCTTGTTCTTTCCCCCAGTTACTTTATCCTGAACAAGAGAACAGGTTTCCTGATCATCAAGGAGAACGCCCCACCTAGCACCTACCAGTTTCAGGTTCGTGTTTCAGATGGAATTTGGCCAGATGCTGTCTCCACTGTCACTGTACATGTGAGGGAGCTGCGAGACGAAGCCATTTACAACTCGGGATCCCTTCGCCTGGCAGGTAAGGTGGACCTTCCAGAAACACACACTCTGCTGTCTCAGACGTAAAAATAGTCATTGTACGGCTGACCTGGTTGATGACCTTGAACTGTTCTCACTAGGTGTTCACAGAGAACTGAAAGTTAGGGGAGAGGATTTTTTCAGTGAGAGAATTTGCTTCATTGAACAACTTGAACCATTGCTCAGAATAGCAATTCAGAGTAAACAAATATCGTTTTTTCAGTTGATCTTTGCCTGAGAAAAGACAGAAACTGTTTCTCGAACCAAAAGGCAAAATAAGAAGATGATCAGAAAAGGGGTCTTGTAAAAATAAAATAAAAATGTGGTCAGTACACTGCCTAAATGCCTGATGTTCTATGATTCAAAGAAAAAATGATACAGTTCTTTGGTGGGATTTAGCTTCAAGGTTCTGTAAGCTCTTTACTTTATAAATAGGTTCTGCTGATTCCATATGTGAGGCTTCACAGGGCTAATGGATTTGCAAAAATTCAGCATCCCAAGTTCAGTATGATGCAGATTATCACCATCTCTGGTGTTTACCTAATCTGTTATGAATGTCTGTACATTCTTTCAGTTGATGCTTTCAACACAGTAGCATTCAGAGTAAATAATAATCTGCAGCTCTGAACAATACACTGAAGTGTAATAACTTATGCTGAGACTGATCTTCAACTTAGGACCTAAAGATACTACTAAATACAGACTTCCCAGTTGTGCAATATACTGTCCTTGACTTCTTTTACACTAAGCTTTAGGCTGTTTCATTTGTTACGTCAGTTTTGTTTTGACATTCATTTCAAAGTGCCTGACCCCTTTGGTTATGGTTTTCTAAGCACACTTAAACCAGTTTACAGCTGCCGCAAACATCTCTTGCCATCACCCTGTCAGCTATCCTTGTGACTGATGTCCTGTGACATTGATATTATTAAAGCAGCAGGGTGGATGTCTAATAGTGGTGACGTTGGAAGATGCCGAGGAAGTCACTATTTGCAGACTTGGTAAATGGTAAATGGCCTTGCTTTTATATAGCACTTTTCTACCTGTTGGTACTCAAAGCGCTTTACAGTCACAGACACATCTACCCATTCGCTCACACAAGCACACACACATTCACACACCAGTGCCACACACTGGGAGCAACTGGGTGTTCAGTGTCTTGCTCAAGGACACTTCGGCATGTGACACATTCCGGGGATCGAACCGCTAACCCTCTGGTTCGTGGACAACCCGCTCTACCTACTGAGCCACAGCCGACTCGTCTCCAGTCATAATAAGTGCTGATTTCTGTTTGCTCTAGTTGTTTGCAGTGTGTTGCAGATTGTTACTCTTTAAGTTAAAGAACACACCCATTATTAATTCCTGTCCTCAGACTCGTGGGATCTCAGTTGTTGTCAACGTAAACACGGATGTGGCCAGTTTCTATTTCTTGTGCTGGCAAAATAATTAATCGTGGTTTCACGCAGCCAGCACATTCTTCTCACATGTTGCACTGCATCCATCATTACCTGATATACAACACGTTGGCTGTCTGCTCAGAATTAAATTCGCTTTAGAGGAATGGGACATGGCTGAAAGATTTTTACGATTTCAGTGATACTGAAATAGAAGCAGAACCGAGAGGCCAGGGATGCTCTCCAAAGATGCGAGGAGAGCAGAGGGAGGGAAGGAAGGAAAGGGAAGGGTGAAAACGAGAGTCAAGCTTTATATAAGTAGATAAAAGGATTTTCTTCTCATTCTAAAAGGGGGCTGAGGTAAATTAATGTGCACCAAACCCAGAGACAGCCGGGTGGAGAACAGCTGGTGCGAACATTTCAGTATTTTGTGTTCAGGAAATGAATTCATGTGCAGAATGTAGACTTGCAAATGTATGCTTAATATGATTAATGGGGGTAAAATCTAATTAAATGTTTCTCAATTTTGTTATTTGTATTTTTCTTATGAAATCCGGTATTTTTCTTTAATTTATGATAATAAGGTAATGTTTGTCAGCAACTGTGGGGTGGTCACATATTTGTTTTGTTTTTTTTGTTTTTTTTAAATGGCTTCACCGTCACCAAACAGGCGTTGGCTGTATAGTGCATAGATTTAATAGACCATGGTTCTACCAGAGGGGCTTAAACTGAGAGTCAGAGAGCACCGTTGTCAGGCATTACTGTGAACACATGGTCAAAATCAACCTGCTGTTCAGCAAGGAACCACCTTGCAAAAAACTGTAAGCCTGTGCCTTCAAAATAAAATGCAATATGAAGGATTAATAACTGAGATCATCCTGAGGTGCAGGCAGGCTACCAAAACAGGTGTGTGTGTGTGTGTGCGTGCACGCGTACGTGCGTGTATGTGTGCATGCGTGCGGAGGATATGTAACAGCTGCCATTTCCAGGATTTTATTTTTCCATGTGGAGCCGTGGAGTAAACACTCTCATTGATTCTCAGTCTCGGGGATTATGAAAATATTCTACTTATAGCATTACTTACACCCTCCTTGACATTCTAAATCCCATTTGAAGAACAAATGTGGAATGCAATAAGGATGCACAAAGAAAGCACTAGTTAAATCTGCCTTGCTGAGATTAAGGCTGCCTCTCACTCTCCCTTGCGCTTTCTCAATATTGATGGAAAGGTAAAAAAAATATGGTAAACAAAAAGTCCTTCAAATGTCCACATAAAACAAGCTAAGACTGAAATGCATAGCACTCAGTGGGAGGCACAGTCAGAGATACAAGTACATGCAGTATACACAGCCGTTTGTGACACAGCTTGCATTATATGATGAGTACTTTATTCCTGCCAAGAGATGGTCCTTTGAGTGCTGAGATTCTCTTCTCACATCTGTCTGCCCTCTAGAGTGCAAGCGGTGTGGGATCAATATGTAGAAATTGGAACTGGAAAAAATACATTAGTCTGGGATAAAAACTTCCTTCACCTTATTTATCTGATAATACCCATCACTAACTGCCCCTGTGGATGACAGTTCATGAGCCTGCTATGGTCCATGAAAAGAACATATGCGAGCATGAAAAGCATATTTTCTGTTCTTTAGTCTGCTCGATAAAGGGAGTAAACAGGATGAGGGGAGGTGTTAAGATAGCATACACAAACACACTAACAAATGTGTCACATCCACTTTCAGCAGGGCATCATGGATGTAAACAGTTAATTTAATTACCAGTCAAAGGTGAGAGCTTCCACAAGTCTGAGACAATAAAACTGATGGTGTATCCTCATCCTATGCAAAAAGAACATGCAATAAACATACTTTTGAACATTACATTATGGGAAATGTAGTATCGAGTTTTTTGAAGCTTGATTAAAATCACAATATTTAAGTGTTCCCTTTTATTGGAGAGCCAGATGTCCTTGTGATTGGGAAAATTTGAGCTCAACAACCAAAAGAAAGACCCCCCTACAGAAACGACTACCCGGGCATGCATTACCCAGTCGACAACACTAACAAAAGAGAGACAAAAACACCGTAAATAATGTTAACTAGGTAGTGGGTTAGAAAACTGTAATTGCAGCTGTAATGCTATATTCACACTATGAGCGACAAAAGCTGCAACTCAGCGTTGTGTCAGCTTGTCACTTTATATCTCCCAGCTACCACTGAAAGTGTATTGTAGCTTGTCGCTCTCTCACTGCTAGTGTGAATGCAACATTATGCAACAGTACTACACAACTCCCCCACTTCTCTAGCTAGCATCAGCACAACAGCCAATCCCACCCATACTTTAAACAACAAAGGGCTCTGTACTCATGTGCTATCCTTAAAGTAAAAAAAGGCTTTGACTGACCAAAAGTTTAAAAACTCTTAGTTAGCAGCTTTCTGAAGTCATTGCACCCGAATGGAAAACTACTTGAATCTGTTGGTGTAGTAATGACCAGATTATAAGCTAAGGTCAACCTTCTTGTCTGATTCTGGACAAGACAGTAAGCAAGGGATTTCATGTTGTCCCTCACTACAGTTTCTTCAGTCGCTGAGTGGGGTCTGATAGGAAATTCATTTAGAAACCATAAAATCACTGTTCAGCTTCTGAGATATGAGAAACTAAAGTTAATCATGAATTCTAGCTCTTGTATAAAAAACATGTTGAGTGCAGGGATGGAAATTTTATGTTTGGAATGAGCTACTGACTATAATTAGGCAAATAAATAGTCAGTTTTATTGGTTGCATTAGCTGCCTAAATATCTATTGCAATGCAAATCTGAAGCAGTTTAGTGCATTTCCATCTTATATTTTTGCAATGTGAATTTTACAAATAATAAAAAATGTACTTGATTAGAACAAATCAGATATGTGTGATGGGTCAGATTGTTATCCATTATATCTCTTATTTTAATCCAAGTAAAACTGTATTTCCCAAGTAGAATTTCATGGTCATTGACAGCAGACGCTTTTCATTGAAGATATGGGAGCATCTGCTTCTCTTCAGAGTTTATTTTCTGGAGGCATTTTGTCAAATTTTGTTCCCTTTCAAAGAGAAATTTCCAAAGACGTGTTCAAGTCTTCAGGAATCCTCAAAACTTGTCGACATCCTTGACAACATTTCCACTGTGTTTTGGTGATGGCATGTTTCAGTATTTGTCAGAAAAGAGCACAACAACTTCAAAAAGTACACGATAATGGTTGTTCCTTCAGATTTAACTCCACACTACATGAGTAGGGTATTTATCCCCCTTTTTTTTTTTTGAAAAACCCTAGCCTACAGACAGGAGGGTGTCTGTGCAGTGCCTCCATTGAAGCCTGTGGGAGGGAGAAAGGAGAAGTGTTGTGAGGTTGGATCAAAGCCAGGTGCAAAGGCTGCCACTGTGTGTTAGGAGTTACTACACTCTCCTCCAGCACCCCCATCGCTCCTGACTGTCTCACTGTCTGCCTGTGTCCTTGTTTCTCCCTCTGGACTGACTGATGGGAGCTGACATTAGCCTCGATCCCTCATGCTGTATCCACTGAGCCCGCTCTGAGCCCCCTGTCTTGTCTCTTAATGCCTAGGCTCTGTCTCCCTCTATGCACTAACAAACCTAATCACCCAGCACCCCCTTTTTTGTGTGTGCCTGTCTGTGTGTGTGTCCGTGCGTGCTTGTGTCCGTGCGTGAGTTCTGATTAGGACACTTTTATGACATGGGGCACTTCCTTTTAGTCATTGGAACTGGTCCTCAACTTCAAGGATTGACCCAGAATCTATATTCTTTGATCAAAAGAGTCCTTCCGTCTGTCCAGAATCAGTGTTTTTAATACAATATTCCTGTGTATGTTACTGTCCCTCAAATATGGAGCAAGGATTAATTTCAAATTAACAGTGCTGAAACGTTGCGTCCTGTGAAACATTCACATTCAAGTTCAGCTAAGGCCTCATATTAGCTTTAGCTGAACTCCCCTTGTATTGGAACATTAGTTAGACTTGAAATAACACTTGAGGTTGTGCTAGAGGTTGATTAAACTGTATCTGTTCTGATCTGAAATTTTACAATTGCATTCAGATAGTCTTTTTTTTAAAAAAAAAAAAAAAACAGATACAGCTCCTCTAACTACTGTTGTCATTATAGTTTGCCATGCCTTGCCCTTCTGCTGCACATGTTACTTTGAGTTTTTGTTATCCATCATTACTTGGTCCTCAACACACTGCTGCACAGTGGAGGTTCTGAGATAAAGTTCACATTGGCCATGCTTCTCCATCAAGGATCTGATCCAAACTAGATGCATATAAACAGCACAAACAGGTGCTCCAACAAGTCCGTGCAAGTTTGTGGAATGAACATTTGCGTATGGCTCAAATTAGGCACAAATGTTCACTTGGACTACAGGATGGACTGATTAGAATTTAGTGGTTACAGGTCACCATAGCCTTGCAAGATATTTTCTGTCAAGTTTCATATGCAAATTGTGACAAAAATTCACACAAATATTTAATGAGATAAAATAATGAAGTGAGAACAGTTTATGTCCAGAAGGTCAGTGGTTAGCTTCATTTTGACAAAAACACTTGGCTGTTGTTAAGCACCATAACTCAAGAATAGAAGGGTCAGTTAGAGTAGTGACAGTGACACTGAGCTTGACTGAACCTACCTTAAAACTGTGACCACTGTATAGATCACCTGTGCCGCCTGGTTGAACATATGTGTGAAGCCGTCAGAATTCAAACACCCTTTCTGAGAACTGTTAACTGTCATGGCTACGACACTGTCAGGCCAAGGATGTGAACGCGTGCACACAAAGAGTTTGACTCTATTTTTGCATTCTCTCAGTGAATCTACATAATACATAATGCAGTATACAAGCAGAGGTTTGCAGCATAGTTTGATAATGTCAGGTCAAATCAATTTTATTTCTATATTATATATAAAAATAAATGCCCTGAGTACCTTTGTAAATGCCTTAAAAGTCCTCTCTTTGTCTATTTTATGAGTCTGGGCAGACATGGATATAAACTGAAACTTGACTGGTTGGTGGAGGCTTACAGCTACGAGGCAGTAATTATAATTTCTGTAGCCATTTGAAAATAATTGGATTTATTCTTGAGCAGGGGTGGAAATAATGAGACCACTTATATATGGTTTTTACTCCTGTTTGTTTCTCAGACATCACAGCAAAGGAGTTCATTGAACTGAGAGGCAAGCAGCGGAGCCGCTACGAGCTGTTGGCGGACTTCCTGTCTGAGATGCTCTCAGTCCCACCTGACGATGTCAACATCTTTAGCCTAATGGATGTAAAGGAGCGAATGCTGGATGTTCGCTTTGTTGTGCACGGAGGCCCCTCTTTCCTACAGCCTGAGAAAATGCATGGTTATCTTGCCGCCCATAAACAAAAGGTAGGTCATTGTTGTCTCCTTTAGCCTTTTATTCATTGTGACACTTAAGGTATATGCAATATATTCCTGTCAAGCTGATAGTTTTGTTTACTGGTCTGTTGGTGACTGTATTTCAGCTCTTGTTTAATTTACAATACAAACCCTTGAATGACACTCACATAATCTAACCAGCTGCACACCAGGGAGTACGTGCACTGCACAGTAACTGGTAAGTCAATCCACAGAGCAGTCCTGCGCGGGTGAGAGGGAGCATTCCCAATAGGCTTGTGCTCGCCCTGTGCTTGTATATGTTGGTTGCAGGCAGCCGTTTTAGCAAAATCCTGTTACACTCCAACAAATCAGATATGTTAGTCAAAATGAGGGACATTGATTCAGTTTGTTGGACGCAGGATCCTACACACAAAATAGTATCCAAAATCCATCATAAATAAAACTGTTAAGGACTAAATGTTCTGTAGTTCTGTGAGTAAGCCATTATCACTAATTTCAAAGCAGTTGTTGGCTCACCTTCAGTTATTTATTTGGAAAAGTACATTTTAACCTCTGGATTTTTTTTTTTTTTTTTGCAAAATAGTACACTATTGTCAATCCAGGTCAAGGCCATGTTATGTATAACTGCATCATTTGACACCAATAGCATGCACTGAACACAACAAATAAACACACATACAGTGATCAAGCATAACATTATGACCAACCCCCTAATATTGTGTAGGTCTCCCCTGTGCCTCCAGAACAGTTGTGACTCATCAGAGAATGGACATGGG
>JASGAT010323783.1:0-29647 GCA_030220025.1 Chelon auratus | reverse complement strand
ATATAAGTATTTGAAATGAACATGATTTCTTCATGTCTAGTGACATATCAGGGCTATTTTATGATTAATTGAAATACATTTCTTACATACTGTTCCTTTAAATACATATTGGTGAGACCAAATGAAACTCTGTGAGTAAATTTCCCTCCTGGGCATTTGCAACCGAAATTAAATGGCTTCATGATGATAAAATGAATTCTTGTTTGAACCAGCTATTTTTGCCCTTTTTAAAAGCGCAACCACCACCACCACCAAAAAAAAAAAAAAAGAAGTTAGATCCAGACGCCTGCTGTGCCTGGCTGAGTTTGCCCCAAGCCAAGTGAAAATAAACCATATGAGTTGATCGAGTCTGACGTTCCTCCCCAGCCTGCAGCGCTCTGCTGTCTTTCTGTTTGACCTCCCTGCTCAGGACACTATGTGCCTTCAGAGTCTGTGTGTGTGCGCGTGTGTGTGTGTGTGTACAAGCATCTGTGTGATTCTACTCGTGTGCGTGTTTTTCTCATTGCTGTGTTCTCAGTTGTACATATGTGTCTACATTATTGTTAAGTTGTGACAGCATTTGAGGGCACATTCCTATGTTTTTAAACAAGAGTCTGCTTTATATGTTCGTCATCTGTCACCGTTAATAACACAGTCCTGTGTGTGTTTATTCAGAGCCCAAGCCGGTGTATGCTCAGCCTGGACAGCCAGATGTAGACCTGCCAGTCAGTCCTTCTGATGCTCCTGTGCCAAGTGCTGCCCACGACGACAGCATCCTTCGGTATTATTAACAGCTTAGTTATCCATCACTGTGTTAACATTCAGGTCTCATAAAATAGTGCTTTTGTTAGTGACTTAAAACAGCATTTTTAAAGCAGCCTTAGCATGAAATACTGTTTAGAGATGTATTATCCATATACATATTCATTGACTGTAGGTTTGAATAAGCAGCATTAAAAATGAGCAGATAATGCTATTAGTCTATAGCACACACACATATTAAAATGTAGAGGTTCTAAAGAGATGTGTAGAGTGTTATAAGGAAACACCAAATTGTGTCACGTCGAAGGAAATCAGCTTAACAATTGTCTCTATCCTCAGGCCGAGTATGAAGTTGGTGAAGTTCAAGAAGGGGGAGAGTGTGGGTCTGCGGCTGGCAGGGGGGAACGACGTGGGCATCTTTGTCGCCGGAGTGCTGGAGGATAGCCCAGCTGCTAAGGAGGGACTGGAGGAGGGCGACCAAATTCTCAGGGTGAGATAATTTATTTTTAACACAAGTTAAAATGAGAGAGTTTTCAAAGCATTAAATGACAAGAATGTAGAGCTGATTGTAAGAATCATTTAGATTTGACAGAAATTAGGAAAAAGGATCATTTTTCATTCACTTTCTTTGTACAATGGGCACCTAGATGGTGTCTGTAAACCATGTTTTATGGAGAATGCGTCCTGAACTGTTCCCTTTTTAATTCATGGTTTTCCACACTGACTGCTCCAAAATTCCTTTATCTTCAATCCGGTCTCTTAGCAATGAACCAGGGGGAGCGCACACTAAAACACTGTTTCCTCTCGCTGTGTTTGTCCCGTTCCCTCACAGTCATATATCTCGCTGTTCGAACCTCCTCCTCTTTTCTCCAAGTGTCATGAGGAATGACTTAAGTTCTTGCAGTGCCATAAAACCTGCAGTTTCCCGGGCAATTCAGAGAACAGGAAGAGCTATGTAAACCTCTATCTAAATGGAGTCCAGCGCTTTCTGTCGTGCTCTCTGTGAACAATGAAGGCTACTCCTTCACTTAAAGTCCAAGATAACGGTGAATTTATTGTGCGAAAAGCATTAAATATAAACATGTTTTTCACAAATTCCAGGTAAACAATGTTGATTTTGCAAACATAATCCGAGAGGAGGCGGTGCTATTCCTTCTGGACCTTCCTAAAGGGGAAGAGGTCACCATTCTGGCCCAGAAGAAAAAAGATGGTGAGCAATGCACATGAAACAATAGATTATTTTCCATCGGACGGATTGATCTGGTGTCTCTAACTCTTTGCTCTCTTGTTCAGTGTATCGACGGATCGTTGAATCAGATGTTGGTGATTCCTTCTACATTAGGACACACTTTGAGTATGAGAAGGAATCTCCGTATGGGTTAAGCTTTAACAAAGGCGAGGTGTTTCGCGTGGTGGACACCCTCTACAACGGCAAGTTGGGCTCCTGGTTGGCTATTCGCATTGGCAAGAACCATCAGGAGGTGGAGAGGGGCATCATCCCCAACAAAAACAGGTGACAGCATCCAGACAAATATGTGTCTGCTTTCTCTTGAATTGCAGACATTGTTTGTGTTCAGTTTGTTATTCTTATTATTGCCATGTAATGTCCTTAGTTACTGGTAATGTTGAGGTTAGCTGTGCCAAGTTTTTGACACGTCCATTAGCTTGTGTGACATTAAGAACCGTCCCTGTCATTCTGCCATTTGTCAACAGAGCGGAGCAGCTCTCCAGCGTGCAATACACCCTCCCCAAAACAGCAGGGGGCGACAGGGCCGACTTCTGGAGGTTCCGTGGTCTTCGTAGTTCAAAGAGGAACCTGAGGAAGAGCAGAGAGGACCTCTCTTCCCAGCCAGTCCAAACAAAGTTCCCAGCTTATGAAAGAGTTGTCCTGAGAGAGGGTGAGGCAGCTGACCACCTCTGAAAGGCCACATGCCACTTACTGACAGTACAAGTTAAGGAGTCTTTAATGTTTTGTTGTCTTTTTGTGCAGCTGGTTTCCTTAGACCCGTTGTGATATTTGGACCCATCGCTGATGTCGCTCGAGAAAAACTCTCCAGAGAAGAGACGGATCTTTTTGAGCTTGCAAGTATGTCTGTAAACATAGCTGCACATACTCGTTACTACTGATTATTAGTAAAAAGTAGTTAAAATCTTATATGTTGTCTTCCAGAGAGTGAACCGAGAGATGCAGGAACTGACCAGCGTAGTTCAGGAATCATTCGTCTTCACACCATCAAGCAGATCATTGACAGAGTAAGCATACCTCCCTCTTCTATACAGTGTACGTATATGTTTATAAATATTTGATCGGATACATTCTTAGTCGTCCACGCTTTCTGTCTTTATCTAATGAAGGACAAACACGCTGTGTTGGACATCACCCCAAATGCTGTGGACAGACTGAACTATGCTCAGTGGTACCCGATCGTAGTCTTCCTAAATCCTGATAATAAGCAGGGTGTGAAGAACATGAGGACCAGACTGTGTCCAGAGTCCAGGAAGAGCGCCAGGAAGCTCTATGAGCGAGCCATTAAACTGAGGAAGAATAATCACCACCTGTTCACCAGTAAGTGGGCAGAGTGTGGTGAAACACTGTAAATTAAATATGTAAACTGTCTCTTTTATATGTTTTATTTTTTATGAACCGCTTGTTATTCAATTCTCTCTTAGCGACCATCAACTTGAACAATATGAATGATGGTTGGTATGGAGCTCTGAAAGAAACCATCCAGCAACAGCAGAACCAGTTGGTGTGGGTGTCAGAGGGCAAGGTGAGACACTTGGCCGGTCCCTTGTTCTATTCCACAGCAATGAACAGCTTTGGTTGAGTCCTCTTATTGTGCCAGAGTGAGACATTAGCTGACAGTTTCTCTGCTTTGTTCAGGCGGATGGCACCACAGAGGATGACTTGGATATCCATGATGACCGTCTGTCCTACCTGTCGGCGCCAGGGAGCGAATACTCCATGTATAGCACAGACAGCCGCCACACTTCTGACTACGAGGACACTGATACAGAGGGTGGAGCGTACACAGACCAGGAGTTAGATGAGACTTTGAACGATGAGGTGGGTCTGCCCACGGAGCCTGCCATCACCCGCTCTTCAGAGCCTGTGCGAGAAGATCCCCCTGTGATTCAGGACACCCCTGGGTACCCCGGTTACCAGCACCCCGTGCAGCCCGACCCAGCCAGTCGCATAGACCCTGCTGGGTTCAAGATGGCCGCTCCGCAGCAGGTAAAGTTCACATCTAGCATTACAGGCATGCTACCTTGGCTGTTCCTGTCAGAGATGGATGTATGGCTAAAAGTATTTGACTGCAGACCAGAGGAATAGCTCCTTTGTATTCGGTGTTGTGTTCTGACCTTTGTTAAGATTAAATGTCCTTTGTTTAGTGATGAACATGTTTTAGAAGCTACTGGTATGTTATCGATTCTAACCACATTTTTACAAGTGCATTTTCTGGCTGGTGTAAAACTGATTCAAAGTAAGGAAGAAGATCATGGTGTTGGGGTAAGCTGTTCTTTGTGTGCCCTTGGCAGGCTGTGTTATAAATGTCTCTTAACAATACTTCACAGCAAGGTGAGGCTGCTCTGCCCATGCCCTCGTTGTCTCCGACGGTGGTAGCATCCCCTTCTGTTGAGCAGCCTGTACAGCTAGAGGGTGTGCACCTAGAGGAGCCGCCTGCTGCAGCCGCAGCTCCTCAGGCTGACTCACTTAACAGCCCCAGCCCTGCCCCTGAGCTTATTCAGCCCCCACCACCACCACATGAACCCCACCCGTCTGGACCACCTGGTCCAGAACCAAAGGTACCCGCTGTTTCACCAGCCACTCGGACCGGGCCTGGGCCCCAGCCTGCTGTTTTAACTGCCTGTCTTCTCACACATGCTTTCCACTCGCTCTCTGCATGACATGCCCACACTGTGTGACTCACTGAGCCCACTGTGTGCCTCTGGCTCCCAGAGAAAATGTGCGACAGACTAGTCCACATGCGCCACAGTGGGCTGGGAGACCAGAAGGACTGGTACATCTGAGTCTTTGACCAGGGTGAAGACATCCACAACCAGCCCTAACTGTTGCCTCTTACTTCCTTTGCATGGCTCCTAATGTTTTTTGGGTTCCTTTCAGCTTTAACTCTCTTCTGTAGATGAACGATAGTAGCACAGTGGCATCGTAGTGGGTAGATGTGTCGTCTGTTGTAGTGCCAGTAGTTTGACGTTGCATTAGAAGCAAACTGAATGTTTTGTTGCATGATGAACGCTAACCTGCAGACAGTACTCTTGGTAATAATTTCCATCAAGCAATTCTCCCTGTGGAAAAACAAACTTGCATTAGCGCATCGCATTATGTCTCCTGTTGAGTAGTTTTGTTCTGACTGGATGCCAACAAATCAGACTTGCTCCATAGGACGTACTGTAACTATACTTGCTGTCTACAGGCTACACATCATATGTTTGAAATGAGGCCTTTCAGAAATGTGCAAATGTTTGTTAGTAGGCTATTTATGAAACATGTTAAATTCCTCTTGTGTTTTCATGGACTCGTCATTCTTGAAAGGCATCTTGTCAAACAGGCATTCAGAAATGTTTTTGAATAAGGAACAAAGGTTTGCTTGTGTTACTGCACTTTGACTTGATGTTTGTTTCATTAATTGATTGAAGGGTTTTCTAATAATTTGTTAATGTTATATATATTAGTTTCTTTGAGGTTTCAGTTTATTGCCACGTAATGAATTAAATCTTATGCTGTGTTGGGAAAATACTTTCCCTGGCTGCTTTCTGTCTTTCCACATGGTGGTTTGTTGAAGCCTCATCTGATATCGTGATGCATTTATTCATCTAGTGCCGTTTATTCACAGATGTACAAGAAAGATCTGTACAACATGGAGGACCCTGTGCGAATCAACCATGGCATGAAGCCGTCTATGAGCTACAGTCACCAGCCGCCGTACCAGGACAAACAGCCATACCGCGAATACGACCACCCGCCTTACGGATACGATGGAGGCGGCTACACAGAACCAAAGCCTCACAGCACTGACTCTCACCTGCACTACGACAACCGTGTGCCTCATTACAACGAACAGTGGCCCCCATATGACCAGCAGACCTCGTCCTCCCAGCCCGCAGGGTACCAGCCGGGCCACCAGCAACCCATGGGCTACAGCCCCCGGTCCCCCTACGAAGACGGACCAGGGAGGGACTACAGCCCACCTCAGCCGCGCTATGATGAGGCCCCACCGGTGGGCTATGACGGCAGACCACGCCACAGTAAACCTGGACCGATTCGCTACGATGAACCACCTCCACCACCGCCACCAGGTTATGATGCTCGTTCTCCTTATGAGGCAGAATCCCACAGCTTCCCCATCAATTCACCTCGATCTCCGGAGCCTCCAAAGCAGTATTACGGTGAATCTGGTCTGAGGCCCACCTACATGCCTGGGCTTGCGAACCGGGGTTATAAGCCAGGGATGCATGACCCCATGATGAACTCTGAACCCACCATTCCCCCTCCTAAACCAGAGACCCTGCCTTCCCCAGGCGAGCCAGCAATCACTCCGGGCTCCAAACCCCTTCCTCCTCCACCGCGGGAAGACCTGGACGAGGACCCAGCCATGAAACCACAGTCAGTGCTGAACAGAGTCAAGATGTTCGAGAATAAACGGTCTGTTTCTATGGACAGGGCTAAAGAGGGAGGAGAGTCATCAGTGCTCAGGGTACGTTCCTCAGAGGTGTACAGCTGTCACCTGGACCATGATCCAGCATGTACAACAGTAGTGTCTCCTGCCAACGTCGGTCATTTCATGATCATGTATATATTAGAGTTTGTACTTGGATATGTAAGTTTTCTGACCAGTGTCAAATAAATAATCTAGGCATGGGAGGCTAAATTATATGTCCCCTACATAAAACTATGAGCGTGTTTTTGTTAAATGTTTGTCAGTTTTTTAATCCCGGCTGAAGAACATCAGGCACAACACCAGATTATCCGTGTGCATGCTAATGAGTCATGTGAACAAAAATCTAGATTAGATGCAAGAATCGCTAAAGAGGTGCTGTTTGTTTTTCAGCCTGCAGATGTTCCCAAACCTGTGAGTGCACCTGGCCCAGTCCTCAAAGCCAATTCCCTCAGCAACCTGGAGCAGGAGAAGTCCACCTATAGGTAGGCAGTCCTTCTTACAGAATCCCAGGCTACACAGTAGGTGAGTGAAGGACAGCTTGTAAGGTCCTTGCTGAGGCGTCTTGAATGCATTGTTGTTCAAGCTCCACCTAGTGGCGTCTGTGTGTAACATGCCTCATGGGCTGCCTGAGCCTCAGTCTCTGTCCGATGTCCACATAGTTTCCAATCAGATCATTTGATAAATTCACATTGACTGTCTTTTAAATGGGTGTCCTGCTTCTGTCTTCAAGACTGAAACTGTGCCCTGCAATCTTTAGGCCAATCCTGCTCTCATACTGCTGTTTAAACGTCTGCAGCTGATTTACATGTTGTCTGTGTTTTTCTCTGCAGGGCTCCTGAGCCGCAGAAGCCTCATACTAAACCCCTGGATGATGTAGTGCGTTCCAACCACTATGACCCAGATGAGGATGAGGAGTATTACAGGAAGCAGTTGTCCTACTTTGATCGCCGTAGCTTCGACAGCAAGGCCATGGGCCAACCCAGTCCTGGCATCAATCGATTCCATGATCTGCCCAAACCAGCTCAGCTGGCCTACCCATACAACAGGTATAACGGCAGAAAGCCATGCCAGCAGGGTTGGCTGCTGTACAAGATTCCTGAGCTGTTCTTTTCACAGCAGCTGTTGAATCATAATTGTTTCTGTTAGCTGTATTGTTCGTGTCTACCCATTACAGAGTTGAGTCTGCAGAGAAGGTGAGTCCAGTGGAGAAAAGATACGAACCCCTGCCCCAAATCAGTCCTTCCTCTCAGTATGGGCCCCCAGCTCCCGTCATCCCACCCAACACTCTGTCCAAACTCAGCCCCAATGACGGTAAGTCCTCTAACCTGTCCAGCTGGACATGGAATCACTTAGAGATATTCCAGGGACACAGATATATATCACATATTAGTCACTGATATGAAATTAAGTAAACAGGTTACAGTCTGCTTTCTCCTCTATGGTGACATAGTGGCAGGGCGGGTAGCGTGTAAGATTGGAGGAACTGGATTTCTCTGGTAGATTTCTTCCTTTTATATTTGTAACCAGGTTTCCAGTCAACTTTTATAAATGCATATGTACTGTACATGACATCGAGTTATTACTGTCTGTTTGACTGCGTATGTGCAAAATAGTTTTCAAAAATAAAATGATTTACAATTTAACTTCATAGAAAGTGCAATAAAGAGAAGAAAAAATAAATAAATCAAACCTGTGTTTGGTGGGACCACCCTTGGACTTTAAAACTGCACACAAGTCAAGTTAGTCAAGTAGATTGTTATTGCATCTTGGGGAATAAACCACTATTCAGTCCCATGTCGGATCTGAGCTTTGAAGTGGATCAATTGCAGCACTCTTTGTTTTTCTTGTTGCTGAGTATGGAGGTTCTTCTTTATGACTCTGACTGTACGTTTAGGCTGCAGAACTGAACCAATCAGATGCCTCCCTGATGCGATTAAATGATGGATAAGAGTGCCTAAAACATTTGCACAGTACTATAAATCCCAGCAATTAATCTATTCCTGTGCTTTTTACTGAAATGAAACACAAGCATTATCTAAACATTGCCAGTCTGTAATCATTGACTCTCTGTTTAAGTGATTGCATCCTCTTCCGTTCATTTCCAGCTAATTCCATACCTGAGCCGCTGAGCTCGCCCAATCCTAAACCTGAGCTGGCAGCTCTCAGGCCAGTCAGCAGGGACGAACCCACGCCAGGCGGGTACCTGCCTCCGAGGGGCCTCCCCGACAAATCCCCAGTCAATGGCACTGATCCAGCACCCCCAAAGACGCTGGGCGCTCCTGCTCCAACTAGCTACAACCGCTACGTCCCCAAGCCTTACACCAGCGCAGCCCGGCCCTTTGAGCGCAAGTTCGAGAGCCCCAAGTTCAACCACAATCTGCTGCCCAACGACACACAGGTGAAGACGGACCTTCTCAGTAAGCCCAGTGTGGTGAGCAACAGTAGTGGGAAACCTCAGCTGTCACCACAGCCCCTCGACCACGACAGCGGCCTGGACACCTTCACACGCACTATGGACAACAGGCCCAAATACCAGCACAATAACATCAATGCCATCCCCAAGGCCATCCCTGTAAGGTAAGACACATCCAGCAGTGGTGAGTAATTACTGAGCTGCTGAGAGACAGAAGGAGACTTGTTCGTTCACTGGGGGGTTGCTCTTGTGTCCTCTGCTCGCCATTATCTCTGCCTGCACTGACTTGACTGATGACGCTGACTGGTGCGCTTCCGTCCCTCAGCCCCAGTGCACTGGACGATGACGACGAGGACGAAGGGCACACGGTGGTGGCCACCGCCCGGGGGATCTTCAACTGTAACGGAGGGGTCCTGAGCTCCATCGAGACGGGCGTCAGCATCATCATCCCCCAGGGTGCCATCCCGGAGAGCGTGGAGCAGGAGATTTACTTCAAGGTGTGCCGGGACAACAGCATCCTGCCCCCCCTCGACAAGGAGAAAGGTCAGTTCTTTACTGCTGAGATCTTCATCCTAAAAATGTCAAGGAACAAGAAGTTACAGCATCCGAGGAGACCCGTGTGAAACTTGAAGGGCGGACGTACGTCAGATTAGAAGTTGTCTCACTTGAAACTTCAGAAGATTTTAAACATTTTAAGTGACTAACAGGACGGAAGCAAACACAGATGATCTGAAGCCACGGCAGGAGTTAGTTACACCGCTAGAAAATCTGCTCCTAAACAAAATTAAACGTTGGCCGTTATATGTGGAGGATTTTTAATTAACATTTAGCACCTGGGGAGTGGACTTGTTTAATTAACATAGCAAACCAGTTAGCAGTTAATCGTCCGTCACTATGCTGGCCTGGCAACAGACTCTTATTTTTCCTCTTGATTAGGTAACGGGTAATCCTTTGTGCTAATTAATTCCTGTGTATTTAATTTGTGGAATTTAAATCTCATTGTGTACCCGCGCAGGAGAAACGCTGCTAAGTCCGCTGGTGATGTGTGGCCCCCATGGACTCAAGTTCCTGAAGCCGGTGGAGCTGCGCTTACCTCACTGTGCGTCTATGACCCCTGATGGTTGGTCTTTTGCTCTAAAATCCTCCGACTCCTCGTCGGGTACGCTGTCCTCTCTCTGTCCTTTTGGGGTCTGTGGGCTGGCTTTGGTGATTAAAGAAGAGACGTCACTGGTGTCTGAATCGGTTTAATCAGCTCATCTGTTTTCCCTCATTCCCTTCACTCTTTCATTATGCATGTGCTGTTTGGACGTTTAAGTTGCTTTCTTACTTTCATGCTGCACATATATAAGGTTTTAATTGAAAACACAATGATATGTCAATAATTTGATCAGTTTCATTCAGTTAAATTACGACTGTGCTGATCAAAGATTGTTTGAAGTAAATTTAGAAACAAAAAAAACAAAACCTGCCATTACCAGCTCCACGGTCGGGAGGATCTGCTGCTTTTGTTGTGTGATATTAATCTGAATATTTTAAGAAATATTCAAATTGAATCTATTTTCTGACACCCACTCTTTTAACTGAGGTGCTTTACAAGCCAATCCAGCGCTCTGCCTTATAGACATATTTATTTTTGCCAGTTATGAGTTCAGTTTCAGTTCTGTTCATAGATTGACAAGCTTGACCATTACATGTGTATCATGTCGTCGTACTGTGACCATGATTTTGATTTTTTGGACACAATGTTGAACCTATTTTATATTGTATGAATCATTCTGTGTCTGGAAATCCTGTTGAAAATATACTCACCGTGAGTTTATGTGATCAGTTATGACTTAACGGGTGAGCTCTCAAATACATTCATTTATATGTCACCAAGTAAGCTGGACTTGAATAGAAAGCTTTTCAGCCTCTAGTACCTATTCGTGCAGTGATTATTCTCAGCAGTTATGTAAAAGTTAGTAAGTTAATTGCACATTTTTACAAGTGGAATGAAGATCTCATGTGCAGTGTAAGGATTAACACATCATCTGTCATATTTATATACGCAACTCATTAGACAAATCTGCTCCTGTAACACGTCACACAGGTTTAACCTCGAGTCGGAGTCGAAGCACCAGAACTACAAACCAGACGTCTTCTTCAAAACCTAGCACCGACATTAACCTCAATGAGACAGAGAGGCGTAGTCTCACCCTTTTTCTAGTGAGAACTCCCAGACTTTATGTTGGGATATTATTCACGGTAGTCACAGGGAGGAGGTTTGCTATTCCAGAAATTTGTGGTAAAGGTGATAAAGTAGCAGCAGTTTGATGCATCTCTCATGTTGGACAGTATGGAGTGTGTCACCAGCACACTGGCATCAGTATAAAGAGGTGAAAATGTAACTGCTAGTATCAAGCGGGTGTTAGGAGCGAGCTGTAGAGGCCTAGAGAGAGAACCACTTAGAAACTTCGCTACTTCTCCTGTTTATCAGGTGACCTTTTTACAACTCCTTTCACTTTGTAACACATGCAAACAAACTGTAATGTGTAAAATCGGTGCAGATCCACCTTCTGTCCCTTGATTTGTCAGCTGACACTCTGTAGAAGTGACTTAAACGAAGACTTGTAGGTCATGCAGCCGCATCTGATTTCTGCTGTTGACTCTCTTTAGATAAAAACAACTGCTGCTGTGTTTTCATCAAGCCAGTGTGTCTGAAACGACCTTTTACATGTAACTGGATTCCAGCTAATTTGTTGACCTCTGAATTTATGCATAGACACTTAGTGGACACTAATTAAATGAATAATCCTTTAAGCATTAGCTAGTCGTGTAAACTCACAGTGAGCAACAGGAATTCACGATACAGTCTGCATTGATTTATGCCTCTGATCTTATGAAGTATGCGTATGAATTGAGTTCAGAGCATCTACTTTAGGCTCTCCAGCAGCTGACGTCATGTCTCTTATTTCCTGCAGGTGATCCCAAAACCTGGCAGAACAAATCTCTCCCTGGAGATCCAAACTACCTGGTGGGTGCAAACTGTGTGTCTGTGCTCATTGACCACTTCTGAAGAGGGCAACAGCTGGCCTGTTACTGAATGTGATAAACAGGGGACCTCGGTTGCCCCCTGCTGTGCTCCCTCCACCGCGGCGGGGTGCACAATGCTCGATGAAGTATGAACTCGATACTCTCACATTGTTTACTGTGCCCAAAATTTAAAAAAGACAGAAAAAAAAAAACCCACACACACACACAAGGAGAGTCAGAGGAGTCCAGCATCCCCGACGCTGTTCTCATGTCCTTTTCTTTCATTTTTTTTCGGTGCTTTTCAAGGCTTGCAAAAAAATAAGATTAAATCAAGTTATTTAAACAAAGGAACTGAAGTTGGGATGCATGACCAGTGCCACAGACTGAATACTCTCATTTTGACATTTTTAGCTAATTTTGTAAAAGGTCAGAGCAGTGCAAGGTGAAAAAGAAAAAAAAAAGAAAAAGAAAGAAAAAAGATGAATTTTGGAAACTTGTTTATTATCGCAATGGGATTTTTGCCTAAAAAAAAACAAAAAAAAAACAACAACACTCACAAACAGCAAAGTTGGTATATGCAAAACTTTTGTTTGTGAGTCTGTGGTCATGCGTTTCACTCATGAAGGATCTCCGAGGACTTGCTGAGCCCGACTCATGAAGGAAAACGTAGGTAGGCATCGTAAAGATTAAAAAAAAAAAAAACAATAATAATAATAATAATAATAAAGAATGAAGGTTAAGTATTAGTATCAGACGCCCGTTTGTTCTGACGGGGCTCTCTCTGTTTAAAACTGATGTTTTGTAGAAATGTTTTACCGTAGATAAATATACTGACTTGATTTTACAAACTCCTGCTGTCTAGAGATCTATGCATGTGCTATGACTCAGGTCCAGAAGCCTGCTACTACTAAGTTCAACACATGAAAATCCCATCGTACACTGCAAGCAGTGATGCCTTATCTGCATATTAACTTTTCAGTGAAACGTTAAAAAACATCGGATCCTTCAGTTGTAACGATCACTACGGAAGAAAAAGTTGTCTCTGCATTTTCTCATGAACGGTGAACTTGGATTTAGCACACGAGAATAATTGAGGCTGATGAAAAGGTATGCTTTCTTTTACTGCTATGCATATGAAGTCTGAGGAAACACAAAAAGCTAGAAGATGTTTAAATTGTGGCTGTACATATTGCTAGCATATGGCCTTGGTTCTCTGTAAATGACCTTTTGTACATCTTTGTTATTTTGTATAAAAGAGAAAACATTTGTTAAAAAAGAGAAGCGGTTACATTGGTTATGTTTGTATTCTGGTTATACCCCTGAGCCTTGGAACTGACATAAGCAGTAATAAGTCCGATTTTTCTACCAACATATACACACACTACTTAAGGCATTTTTAACTGTCAGAAAACTTTTTATTCTTATTTACAAAAATAGAGAAGTGCTTGGTTTAAATGATTTTAAAAAGAAGTACTTGAGGGGGGCTGCTGTGAAGAGTGGTCCCTTCCTTTATTTGTGATACTGGATGCTGTATTGTGTGCCCTGAAATGTATTTTTGTACTAATAGACAATTTATTATGGCACATCAGTACTATTTTTCTTTTGATATGATAACACTGCTTCAACCCAACACTAGTTTACTTTCCCGTGTGGCTGACATTCTTTTTATTTATTTTACTTTGGTTCAGTTTATTTTATTTTTTTTTTTCCTTTGCAACACATTTCTAAATATACCACTGTATTACTAAATAAATTCATTTATAAAGTAAACACCGCATGGTCTCCAGTGTTGTGTTGTGTTGTGTTGTGTTGTTGCTTCAGATTTCCAGATGTTTTCATGAATACGACACACCCAGGCCTTTTTTTTCTGCCAAAGAATGAAACGCTGGATTTAATCTGTCTACCATTTACAGCTGCTTCCTGACGTATCCCACGTGTCAACTAGTAGCGTGTGGATTATTCTTACACAGACGAAGTATTCAGACCTCTTCACTGTTTGAATGTGTTGTAGATTTTATTTTAAATGGATAATATTGACACATTTTCCCATCAATCCAGTCAATAACCCATAATGACAAAGTAAAAACGTGTTTTTAAAACCTTTGCAAATCTGTTAAAAATCCAAAAACTGAAGATCACACATTTACAAAATGAATCAAACTTAATTTGGTACTTAAGCCGTTACCGCCGTGAATATTCTTGGGTGAGTCTCAAAGGGCTATGTTGATGAACCGGCATCTTCAGGTTTCTTCACAGATGTGGTTTTAGTCTGGGCCTCTGTTTTTGTCTCCATTCATTCTCCTTTCGGTTCCGTCAGTCTCCGTGTCCCTGCTGCTGATGGACACCATTACATGACGCTGCTACCTCCATGCTTCACCATGCAGGGCTTTTGTAACTCCTGACAGCCAGCAGACGTACTACCTGTTATTTTGCCTTAATAGTTGATTTTTTTTGCCTCATTAGACCAGATAATCATATTCCAGCGTGAAGGTAGTGCTGCAGACACAGCTTCATGTCCTTACACTGATCTTTATTACACCACATTTATCATGGAGATCAACCGATTTCGAGGACTATTGTGTTTTGGTCCTGACAGGCTAATGTGTCTAAATTATACACTTGAGAGCACCTTTCTAAACTGTGCCTAGTCCGCTCCAATCAAATAGGCTAATTAAATTATATAAAATGTACAGCACGCTGGATCCAGATAGCTTCCTAACTGACAGATGTCTTAAAAATGTGTTTCTCTCTTTGTGGTTTATTAGGTGTTTACTCGAGGGCAAGTGAAGAACCCTGAACACTTTCTGAAGTGATTCTTTACAAGCATCCTCTGGATTTCCTTACCACTCCACTTTCCCCTCGGAGACATACTGTATCTGAGAACACACAAAGGCACTTTAAATCATCTGGTTTTCAAAATAAAAGTCACCTACTTAAGGATTCTTAAAAATCTACTTGGTCTTAGAACAATCCATAATTCATTCATATTCAAATATAACGGCTGAACACGAGACGTCCAATACTTCCTTTGAAAAATATCCTGCACACATCCTTCTATAACATTCAGCACATTTCCTTGAAGTTTGTGTCAACTTCATCTTATGACTGAGCTTGTGACTAAGTCTCCTTTCTGTCAGAGGTTGTGAACTAAAGTCACCCCAACCAGAGTCAGAAATTTGCTCTGTTGTACATACATGTAGTTGAGCAACAGCAGCTCCCAGTTTGACATCAGAGCACTTGAGGGCAGAACAGTCAAAAGATATTTCCTCACAGTTACACAATACAGCTTCAGCTTCACATTGTGTCATTAGCACACACACGGTCTGATAAAGCAGTACCAAAGTCCAGGTAAAACCCACGGAAGATTGGGATTTAAGTGACGTGAGCGGCTTTTAAAATGTCAGTAGGAAAGTTAACACACATCTATCAGATGTTAGGGAATGCGTCTGGGGACGGGTGATACCAGACGTTTTATTAATTAAGGAATTATTAAAAACTCAGCAATGGCAGTGAGACATACCTGCATATCACATACTGTCAGGATTGTTGAACAGGTCAAAAACTTGAGAGGTGCAGTAGTTGTGTCAATAAAGAGGGAAGTCTCTTCACATGATGCGCTGTTCAAAGTTTGTCCCTGAGATTAGTTGACTGTTAAGGTCCATGAATGAGCTGTTACGTCTTTGTAAACGAACACCGGCCAGTCTCCGTGTTAGAGTTTGATTTCCCTCGCACCGATCGCCCGGTAGATCTCCTCAGTCATGGGGACGTAAGTCTTTCTGTCGGGGTCCAGGAAGTATAAAGGGTCTCTGATGTGAGCCGGGTTGAATCCCTCCTCCACCAGCTTCACTTTCTTCATCTTGAACGTTCCCGTCATCTCCAGGCACGGCTACGAAACACAGTTTAGAAACTTTTAGTACAAATTTTGTGTATTTTTGTAAGAGTTTAACAGTTGTAACAGTTTATTTCTCATATAATTAAGTCTTTCCACAAAAGAATTAACAATGATCCTGAACAAACACAGTGCTGTTAGTCTTAACAACCACAATTTCATCAGACTAATACCCTCTGTATTACCAAACAAAAACAAAACTGGATTAAACTAAACAGATGGGACACCGTTTGCTTTCATTAAGACACAAAAGCTTTTCTGCATGATTCTGCTGCTTTTATTCTTTTTTTTTTTTTAAATGCAATTGTGTGTATTTTTAATGTTTTATCTTTATGTATTTTATTCCTCTGCAGAGAGCACTTTGAACCGCCTTATGTTTGAATGGTGCCGCAGTAGATATTCCCTTTACCTCAGAATAAAAATCCACAGCGAGTCCCGTAAAGCCGTGAGCACACAACGATAAACGGGGGTGACTCAGATGAGAACATTTGGATGAACTCCCATCTGAAATATTTGTGTGCTCGTGTGATGCCGGAATGATCAGGTGAAAAAAAAACCAGTCCCCCACTCTGGAAAAATCGCTTGAACGCCTCCCCCAAGTCAGAACAATAAAAAAGTTGGGTAAGTGAGTTGCAGAGTTGCCTCAGATCCGCAGAAACTTTGTATCCAAAATCTCACAGATACCACGAACGAATAGTCCACACGTTTGAGTAATCACGTATTGTGATTAATCATAAGTCACAGCTCCCTGATACATTCCCATTGCAAACTGTTGTCATGTGTGAATCGATGGATTATTAATGGATGACTGAAATGCTTGGAGCAAAAAACTAAAACTGGTACTTCCACATTATCTGTGGAGCAAGTGAATACAATATTAGTGGACTTTAGAGAACCAGGGAGGAACGTTCCTTTGGGCTTTTAGAGAAGGGGAAAAGAAAACAAACGCATTGGATCTGTGCATCCTTTCAACACACATGAACATGGTGACCTGATTACAGCAGAGTTTTAGTGAGCCGAGCGCGACTCAAACAAACGAGGAGCAATTAAAGCCACAGTACGTCGAGGAGAAACTTTATTTTTTACCTGAATCCTGATGAATCTGGGCCTCGCGTAAGCCGGGAGGTAGATGGCGACCTGCTTGTAGGCGTCCGAGCAGTCGAAGTCTTGTCCTTCTTTCAAAGTGACAGCTGCCATGCCGATGCGCCCCTCGTGACCTTATAACGGAGGTTCATCACTTAAACACGGAGGTGCAAAGAAAGCCTTTCGAGCGTTCAAGTTAATTTTCCTCCGTGTGTGTGTGTGTTTTTTTACCTTCAACTTTGACCCCGTAAACGTTTGCCTCTAAAATGCAGTGCACCATTGTGAGAATGTCTGCAACCTCCGATGTGGCAACGTTCTCTCCTTTCCATCTGTGACAAACGAACACATGTAAGTCAAAAGCCGTCGACGTCAGCCACACACAAAACATCTAAATCTGATCCGATGACGGACTTATGAGAACGAGCGGAGAGGAGTCATGAAACTCGCCTGAAAGTGTCACCAACTCGGTCCTGAAAGTAGACAAATTTTTCGTGGTCGATCAAGAGCAAATCTCCGGTGTTGAAGTACAGGTCTCCCTTTTTTAGGACGTCGCGAAGCCTCTTCTTCTCAGTCTGTTGCTGGTTTCCAGCGTACCCGACGAAGGGAGACCTCCGGGTGACCTTTCCCACTAAAAGTCCCACCTCGCCTGTGGAAGACAGTGAGTCAATGAGAAATGTCCAGCGGAGTTAAAGACGAAACGGCGGAGTGTCGAAAAGGGAGAAAAGACAAAGAGCCGTTCAGAGGCTTTGTTCGTGACTCACCTGTCGCTGCTTCGATGCACAGGCCCTGAGAGTTCCTGACAGGTTCCTCCTTCTCAATGTCAAACTTGATCAGAGTGTAGGGGAAGAAATACTGGAGAGGAGACAGAGAGAATGTCATCGATTAAAAATGTGTTTTGTTTGTGAGTAAACAACATGCCAACATCACTTGCACCCAACACAAAATAGAGCTGAGGCCGATGGAAATGTCTTAGCAGGTTTGTGTTCATAAACCAAATGATGGAGCTGCATCTGAAGAAGCAATAAAAGATTGAGAAGGAACCAGTCTTTGATAAAGAAGTTTACATTAGGTCTGATAAAGTAGATGATCATGTGATTCACGTTGAATATACCTGCAATGGGGTCAGTTTCTGTAAAGTGGGTAGATGACATGCATCATGTTTTTGTCTTGTTTTTCCCATTTTGTTAACATTTCAAAAAAAAATAAACTGTTAATCTTTATGTTACATTATGTTCCCTAATTTAAATTACGTTGTCTTTCTTTTCTGACGCATCATGTTCTTTCCACTATTTTGGGACAGAGAAGGCCTCTAAATACTTCAATACCCATGATCCTCAGCTTCTGTCGCCAGTCAGAGCCGCATGGAAATTCATTATGCTTTGCTGTTTACTTACTCAACTGCAGATATTAAAAGCAGTTCAACAGCGAAGCAGTAGTTGAGATATTTTTGGTTGAAATCAGCGTTCCCGCCTCTAGAGCTGTGCAGCTTACCCTGTGCACAAAATTGACCCGTCCCACCGCCCCGATCTTGGAGGTGTAGTTGATGAAGCCGATGTTGCCCTCTGTGGCGGCGTACAGCTCTCTGACTTTAATGTCCCCGAAGCGATTCAGAAACTCGGTCCAGATGTCGCTGCGGACGCCGTTGCCGATGGCGATTCGCACTTTGTGGTTCCTATCGTTGTCTTTCTGCAAAGAGTGAGTGATCGAGATTCCACCGTAAGATCAATGACTGGTGTATGTGTGTGTGAAGGCTCTTGGTCATGTGATTCGTGGTACATCCAAGCGGTCTTTTCAGTTCTAAATGACCAAGTGGTGGAGATTTTAGGTTTTTATTTGAAACATCTGTGGACGGCCTCCACCTGAACCTCATATGACCAGATACTCACCTGTTGTTTGGGTACAATGACTTTCAAGTTTGCACCACCCACAGATGTTCATTTAGAACAGACAAAGCCACCTGGCTGACATCAAACATGTCCACCTGCCTTGGTTTTAGCTTTGTGATTTGTGACAGCAAACTGGCTGCAGTTGATCTATATTTCTGTTACCTTGGGCGTGTTGCAGAGATAGCGCATGGTTTCACCAATGTACTGCATCACTGTCACATCATACTTCCTGCAGTCGTCCCAGAACTGAGAGGCAGAAAACTTTCTCCGCAGAATGACGGTCATGCCTGCAATCAAAATCAAATTACACCACATTTGTTTTACTACTTCAAAACAGGCGTGCGAATGCTTCGGCTCTTCTCTCATGAGAGGATTCAACGGGTCATTACCTCTCTCCATGGCTCCGGCCATCCCGATCAGGAAGCCCGCGCTGTGGTAGAGAGGCAGATTGATGTAGAAGACGTCCTCTGCCGTGACTCCGCACGCCGCCTGGAGGAAGGAGGCCGCCCACACCCTCTCATGGGTGACAACGGCTGCTTTGGGCAAACCTGCCAAAGTCAGGCGATAATAAATCATTTCATGCTCTACTTGGAATGTGGAGCCTTTACAACTCTCTCCTGCACCACGATCTACTTATAATCCACTCTGCATCATCTAATTCGCTTATTTTCTTCAAAGCCGCGCTGGTCGATATCTCCGTACCAACCCTGCCTCATCTTTCGGCTCATTGCTCAGGTTTTACAGCCGCAGTGTCACTCTTTAAGTTCAGCTCTCTGATAAAAGGCGACTGTTATCGAAGCGATAAATCTGTGAACGCACGACGCATGACCTGCTCAACATCCTGAGTTTATGTGACTGACACATTTTCCTTATCAGTTATAGGGTTATTATGTGTTAAATATTAATGATTGCATGAACCCTGACGTGGCCACAAAAGCAATTTAATCAGGTGCATGAATTAGTTTGCGTTTTCATCTTTGCAGGCTGCAGCCATCGGTTGTAAATGAGCCAAACACTAAATGTTCCCAGCCAGCTTGCAAGTCTACAGCTGCTGTTTCATATCCAGCAGATATTTGTTGAATTACTGAGCTTTAATATCAGATAAAATATAAGAGCATCAATCGGTACGTCTGTGGTGAGTCACACTGATTCATTAAAGGCTTGAATGCAGGAACACTGTATATAGGAGCTCCTACACAGCTCCTCTCTGACACACGTGCGTAAGACAGAATGAATATGCCAGTCTTTTACTTTACCCATCGCGTTGTCACGGTAACTGTGTCAAACAACATCTTACTCTCGCACACAACAAATAGAAGTTTTTCCTCCTCTACTGCGGAGTGCCACTTCTAATATCTTGTCTACATCGTACGCGTAGGCTACAAGACGCAGTACACCTACCTGCCAGTGGTGTCGCTATTTCACTGATTTAAAGGCGTGTGCCAAGAAAGGCGGGAAAGAACAAAACCACTTGCTAGTAAACTACAATGTAAACGCATATGCTTTGCTTTGCAATGCAATACTTTTATTACGTTTGGTCGCTTAAAAATATATGTATTTTGTACATTTCCAAAAAAAACACAAAACTCTGCACCTTTAAATAGATTTCCTGCTCCCACTTAGCAGGTTCAGCAGGTCAAGTCGCCTGCTCATCAAACCTGATAAAAAGTGCGCCCTCAGTGCAGTGGATAAATATTATTAACACATATTCACAGATGTCCCCTAACTTCAGTTAACACCTCTCTAAAAACTGAGAACACGAGGGTAGGATTGATTGCAGGC
The DNA here is from genome assembly GCA_030220025.1 of Chelon auratus. Lineage (NCBI taxonomy): Eukaryota > Metazoa > Chordata > Actinopteri > Mugiliformes > Mugilidae > Chelon > Chelon auratus. Next base: position 9,160 of record JASGAT010323783.1, on the reverse strand, counting down.
CTGTTTTTAGTGAGCTGGACCTAATGACGTGACAGCTGAGTGTGTCTCCCACAGCTGTCGGTGCCAGATTTTTGCCAGTGTTGTTTCAGAGGGCCCTGCTGTGTACCTGTTGTGCCGGACGTGTAGATGTAGAGAGCAGTGCTCCTGATGTGGACGTTTGCCCTGAGGTCCGGGGACAGTGGCTCATCCGAGGCTTTAGAGATCTTGTCAGACAAAGCGTTGATGCCCTCCACGCTGCAGTTCTCCGACAGGAGGTACACACTGATACCCTGCTCCCTGAGCGTTGGCAGAATCTCCTCCACGGCGTCCTGCAGCTCTGCAAACACAGAAAGCCTTTCAGCTCCATTATCTGTCAGAGTGCCCTGTTGCGCAATCCTGCACATGCTAGCCAGTATCATGTAACCAGATCCCACTGGGATACGAGCACATGGCGCAGGGAGCTCGGCTCAGTTGTATGCATTTGTCAGTAGAGACACTGTAGAGCCATAAAGGGAATGCAAGGCAGTGTGAAATGTTACCTTAAATGAACGTGGTATTCACTGTGGTATTTTGTCCCTGTGGGACAAACTAAGAAAAACTTTTGTTCCTCCAACTTGCACTCAGTTTTCTAAAGTATGTTTTGAGGCCCACATTGTGATAAATGTCCACGACACTGCTCGAGTTTTAAAGCAAAACAAAAGAGAAGTGAACCTGTATTATACAATCTTGAAGATATCATTTTATCGCTGTTCTCACTGTTAAATGTTAAAAGCTCGAGTCTCAGAGTTCAACGTGTCTTTGCATAAAACAACCCAATCAATCAGTGCATTGAACACGCATCTTTTAATCTTGTGTATCACTGTCAGCCTTATTAGACAGTTATCAACCCTTGATGAGCGCTGATCTGAAAACAAAGGCAGTCGTTGTAATCTCCAATGACTGAACGCCATAAATCCCTGAGTCACCGAAGGGATGTTTACTTGCTTGTGTATTAACCTGCAAGCAGTGCATTAATGTTGTAGCAGGCGTTAGGTAACTATTAAATACACATGGTAGTTTATTCAGAAGCAGACTGATTCACTGTGAGGTAATGGGACTGTTGTAATTTGAAGAAGTACAGAATATAAACAAAAGTGACCGGTGCAGGTGTCGTGTTTGACATTAACCGTGAGTTACTGGATCAAAACATAGCGTTTAACCTGCTATCAGGTCACTCCAGTCCTTTTAGCAGAACATGATGTCCTGAGCTCATTGAACATTTTAGAAATAAACACCATGTCTCGACAATCATTACCTGTGAGGTCAATAAAGCTGTCACAGCATCAACCAGTCTCCAGAATAGTGTGGAATAAAAGTTCATTTAGATCATTTACTCAGGTTAAATACGAGTAGTATTAGCTAAATGTACTTACACACTGACATTGTATATTTAATAATAATGAGAAAGTATTGTTTTAATGTTGCAGCCAGTGGAGGTGGAGCTATTTTCAGTCGAGTAGTTAACTTCGGCATATGGGACAGGGGTCTCTGAGGGGTCCCTTGATAAACTGGAGAGGTTTACAGATTATTAAAATAAGAGCATTTGCACCAGTTTGTGCTATAAGGTTAATGTGCTGTGGACTGTCTAAGAGCTCGACATCTGAAGTGTGTCAAGGGGCCCTAAGTAGACACTGTTGTTTGGTGAGGGGCCCCATGCTAAAAAAGATGGGAGGTGGGGCGCTAGTTTCTTTTTACCAGTGTATGTAGTCTTAAAGTAACCTTTACGACATTTCCCTCTGAAATACAGTGAAACAAAGGAATTAAAGTTAAGTACCTCAGTAATTTCTAGGTGTTGAACGAAGTGGAAACACGTTTGATTTTGAACACGTGTACTTTGAACTTTGATACTTCTTTAACTTGGATGGATCAGCAGTGGACGCCGCTCTTGTTTTCTGCAGTCAGATTCCTTTCTTACCTGGAGAGGCGATAATCACTTTGGCCCCGCAGCAGGAGAAACAGTGCAGCAGAGACTTGGATCGTATGTTGAAGTTGAGCAGAGCAGCGGCGCAGCCCAGCTTGGATAAACCGAGCCAGGTCCAAATGAAGCTGGGCTCGTTGGCCAGAAACAGGGCGACCGTGTCCCCCTCCTTCAGCCGGGCTTCAGCCTGCAGAGCTCTGGCCACCTTGTTGCTCTGCCTCTCCACTTCGCCATAAGAATACGAGCGACCCTCAAAGTGCACGAAGATCTTCTCTGGATGCTTCTTCGCCGCGTCCAAGAAGCAGTCCAAGAGGCTGTAGAAGGGCTTGACTTTCTTGTATTTGACCAACCTCAAGCCGAGTTTAACGCTCCTGAGGATGTACAGCAAATCCTCGCCAAAGTACGGGCAAAAAGTTCTTATGTATGAGTAACAGAGGATGGCCAGTCCGGCCAGCACGGTGAACCAGAAGTACATTTTGTAGGACGCAGGACGCTGCAGGCTTCTGTCGGTGAGTCTGATTAGGTGCACACAGTGCAGCTCGGTGATATTTGTGACAAAGTTCACTCACTCGTCCTACTGGGGGTGGTGCTCAGGCTCTGGGCCGATGACCCCTCCTTCATTCCTGGGAATGTTTTCCAGTTGCCAGATCGGGTGTTTCCTCATCCACGGCAATCTGATTGCAAACACACATCCATGCTCATATATCCCTGTGCTGCACCATCCCCATGGCGATTTGTGAACTACCTCTATTGTGCAAGATCTTACGCAGCGAGGCAAGTGTCAAAACAATCAGCTCCATCCCACTCATTTACTTCTGCGACCCCTCCAGGCTGTGACGGCAAACTGCAGCTAACTAACTTGTAATTACTTGTAAACACAATCAGAGACGTGGAGCGGAGTCCACTTCGAGTCCATTGACAATAAAATTAAATCAAAATGCTGCACGAACTCTGCAAATGGCAACCCTGATCATGAATGCGAAATGTGAGCGGAGGTGGTGGGTGTGCTCTCTTCTGCTGGGACTGTATTTGTCTGCTGATTTATAGGGAGGAGCGTAGAAACACTATATTCACGTTTACACCGGTCAGAAAGTCCCTGTGCTTCCCTGTCTGCACAGCCTGGTGAAGAGCAGGCAGGTGTTAGTGATGTGAGAGTCCCGGTGAGAGGTTAAAGTTCTTGAGTCTGTGATTTTAATCGGTTGTTGTTTATTTTTACCACCTAATCAATTAAGTCCAAACATTTCCAGAACATCGTGTACGTAGTTGTGCACTGGACTCTGGCTGGTGGTTTTAAATTTCCCTACTAAGAGTCCAAATCTAATTCAAAATGACATGAAACCTGAGACAAGCAGTAAATCCTGGTGTGTAATTTAATCGAATGACATTTATTTAATGTAATAAAAAGAAAACACACAGTTCTATTATATCATGATGGGATAACATGTTTAAATATGGGAGACAAAAGTAAAATGGTGCATTGTTAAGGTCTGCTTCATGACACAGAAACACTCCATGTGTTGTCATGACTGGATTATAATTTTATAGTATTCTGATGAAGTATCTTTCTCTGAATCTCGTCCATCTGAAAGACATTTAGATTTCTAATTAACTGTAAATCATTACAGCTCTCTCCCGTGTGGCGAAATCCTTGAGCTGCTTTGTTTCACCGTCAGTGTGATGTGAGAAACCTGACCATAGGTCACAGCGGCTCCTTCTTCAGCCCAGTTTGTCGATTGCCGCCGAGTTAGGCCAAGTAGTTACTGAGATTAAATAAACATTCTTACGCACTATTTACAAACGGAGGTCAGAGCGGTTGTTGAGTGGGATATGAGTGTTCAAGCCTGGTGGCGTGATCCCTCTCTCCTACTTGAGAAGATAAACAGAAAGCAACCTGACGGGCAACAGTGCTCTCAGCTCAGCCGCTGAGGTCCAGGTTTAGCTCTCGGTCGGGGGACAAGTCATCCTCCTGCTCGGTTTCCTCACCTTCCCTGTCTACATCTACTGCAACAATCTAATAAGGACAATATGCAGTAGATAAATGTCTGTGGAGGTTCTCAGTCATCCAGGTCATATCCACAAAGCGTTTAAAAAAGGCAGCTGGACTTGAAGAGGTTTTTGAGAAGACGTTTCACCACTCACCCGAGTAGCTTCTTCAGTTCTAAGGGACTGGTGGGAAGTTTGAGGTTTAAATAGGGTCATGGAGGTGGACTGAGATTTAATCTGCTATAAATAAATAACTGAATAAAACGAATAATATTGTTCATTGCACTTGTAGTCAAAAAAGAAAATATTAAGAGTATTGTAACAGCAACGTGAAAGGCTTTAATGACGAACGCAGAGATCATTTACATTTACTCAGCTGTATAGAATTAATATGTGTCAGTCTCATTCAAAATGTAAATAGTGCACGGCATTATTAAGTGTTACAGAGACATTTTCAATTATGTTGTTTAATACAAGCAGATGCCATTGCCGTTTATTTAATATGATGTGCGTTTAATAGAAATGAGCCGTGAAAGATTTCTGATTTTAACAATCTTGAGAAGCTGTAGCTAGCATCTACTTATCGTGTTTTAACCTAAACACGATAAACTGGGTCGTTATTTTTACTAGAATCATGTCTGGAGTAGAACTATCTACTGAAAAATTGTAATACTTTATTTTCTTCGTATTAACTAAGCCCTAAGCAGAGTGAGACCTTTAACGTTTAACAGCCACACAAAAGAAAAATCCACCATTTAAAAGATGTCACCTTTGATACTGATAACAGCCTGCATAGACCAGAATAAGAAACACAAGCTCAAACACTACCCTAGAAATGATCACGTTATGGCAGCAGTGTTGTTCCCTCTGCAATAGCAGCGCTAAACAAAATACCCCTTTACTGTGCCTGTATATAGGTATGTGTGTATAAATGTGTAGTGGATGTTCTCTGCATATATGAATTCATGTGAGGCTCTGCACAGACTGCGGCAACAAATTTCCTCAAAGCTCAATGAAGAGAAAGATTAATTACAGCATCCTCTAATGAAGCAGGCGCCCCTTTAAATTTTGATTTTTCCTGCTACAACAGAATCAAAAATGTCTCGTGTGAGTGGGCTGTAATTCTTTTCGTTTTCATCCAGAAAGTAAAGGGGGTCTGTTATTTTATTTGGGTCAAAGCCGTCTTCCACCAGCTTCCCCTTCAAATGCTTGTACGTCCCCGTAACATCCAAGGAGCTCTGTAACCAGCCACAGAGGAGAGGAGATGTGATCATGTTTGTAAGAATTTGTAAAAAAAAAAAAAAAAAAAACTTAAGACAACTGAAATAACGTACCCGAATCCTTATAAAACGTGGCCTTGCGTATGCCGGCAGAAAGTTTTCAACAAGCTTATAAACCGCTGAAGAGTCAAACGTCTGTCCATCTCTTACAGTAACGGCAGCCATCCCAGCTCTGCCCTCCTGACCTGAATACAAATAATAATAGTGGTAATAAATGAGTCATAGTAATATATAAGTGCAGTTAGTAATGGTAATACATAAAAGTGATATATAATATATTTACCTGTAATAGTAATTAGTAATAACAGTAATCTTTAATTGTAATAGTAATAAAGGATAGGATAGTCATATCCGTTAAGTAATAAGTGAGAAAAGTAATGAATAGCTTAAATAGAGTGTGCCTATCAGTTTTGTTATCATGCTGACTTTTGAACTTTGCTTTCTGTGACAATCTCTGTCTTTTTTCCTCACTTGACTGCAGCTGCTGTGCTTAAGCTGTGTCCAAATTCAAAGGTGGGGTCCTCCAACAAAGGCAGCGCACAAGGATTTGACTTTAAAGGACCAGTATGAAGAATTTAGTGACATCTAATGGTGAGGATCCAGATTGCAGCCAACAGAGTAACCTTCCCTCACAGGCCGCTGTCACACATGCTCTGGATCGCAGACACTTTCAGGACATCAACAAGTGGACCAGATGTGAAACAGATTGGGTCCTGCCAAGCTCTGTAGTATAAAGTAAGAGTAATGTAGTCATCTGTGAATACGGCCGGCCATTGTCCGGAGTATTTACAGCAAACTAGCGGGTGCGTTGATAACTTCAATGAAGTAGATTAATGCACCTGACATGGACAATCTGCTGTAGTTTGGCATATGTATGTAACACTGTAGTACATGCGTGTAGGTGTAAAAGACCCTCTGAAGAAACATGGCAGTATAACATGGCAGGCTCTATGGGTGAGGACATGTTGCCTCTGTTGAAATAAAGAGCTTATTCTAACCAAACAAAACCACGAGAATCTGAAATAAAAAGTGATTATACACTGACAATAACATGATTTTTCAGTTTCTTCTAATAGACGCCCCCTGAATCCTCCACACTGGCCCTTTAAGAGACCAGAGCCTGCTCCTCCTGATCACTGTGGTGTCATAGAGTGCACAGATAATCACCTCCTCTCTTCGTGAAGTTCAACATCAGTCAGAATTTGGGACCAGGACAGTGACGCAACTGACCGACAAAGTGTAAATACCACTGAGAATCTGGGAGAAGTTCCATGACCCATGATTTTAAAGTCGTGCCCTTTCACATAGAAAATTCGCAGCGGGCAAACAGAGGGCCTGGTTAATGGTAAATGCAGTTATGGAAGTTGGACATCCTTGCACTTATGTGCAGATAAGAAGTTAATGATTATATATATATATATATATATATTAAAATGTGTAGGAATTTACCTGACACTTCAACTCCATAAACATTGGCCTCTTCGATGCAGTCAGCCAGTGAGACGACATCAGCCACCTCAGTTGTAGCCACATTCTCTCCTTTCCATCTGTTGACAGCGTTCATAAAATGACGATACATGTAGGCTTTTTAGGCATCGCTTTGAAACATTACCTCACCTGAATGTGTCTCCAACGCGATCCTGAAAGTAGATGAAGTGGTCGTCATCGATACGCAGCAGGTCACCGGTGTTGAAGTACACGTCTCCTTTCTTGAAAACGTTGTGGAGCTTCTTCCTCTCGGTCTGCTGCAGGTCTCCCGCGTAGCCAGAGAACGGAGACATCACTGATATTACAGATATCAGAAGTCCAGGCTCACCTGAGCAAAGTGAAAAGGGGGAATATAAATCTGTGGGGGTAGTTTAATGTAAAGGCAGCTAGCTTGTATGATAATGTAGTAGAGAATCTGTCATTTTAACGCATTTCGTAAACACTTTGTGTGGTCGTGAAGTGACGTGCCGGTGTAGTTTTAGGACGCATTTTTGAAGAAAATCACCAAACCAGGTCAGAGGTCAGAGTCTCCAGAGGATGAGTCCCGCTAGCTTCAATGATCCTCTAACTTCTCCTCTAGCGCCGCCATGAGGTTGATATTTTTGTTCTTTTTTTGAAACATCCTGATTGTTGATTTGTTCGTCATGAAATTTACTACACATGTTCACGGTCCCCAGAAGATGACTTCTTAAAAGTGATATTGTCCTTGCTTCTAACACTGGGCTCACACTACTGCTGAAAGAGCAAGAGCGGTGAACTTGGAGCGCTACAAATCAAAGCTGAGCTGACTTTAACCATTTTCAGCACTATTATGTGGTTAAGCATCAACCAATCAACTGTGTACGCTGCAGGTTAATTTTTAACAACAACTCAATGACATGGCTGTGTTGTAATACTGACAGTCGTTGTGCGAACTTAGCATAGGTGCATTCTTTACCCCACTAGAAATAAATTCAGTAAAATTGCCAGGAAGACAGCCTGAACTCAGTCTGGAGTCGCTCTGCTGGGAGTTGCATATGGTCTGGCGAAGATCTGACAGAGCAATCAAATCGTTTGGAAGGGCTTTGTGCTGTGATGGACTAAAGAGTTACAGCGACGTAGCGATACACATCATCTGACTCCGACACTGCATACAGACTCCTATTCTGATTTATTATGCACCTGATGAACTTTCTTGGCCTAAAATTTGAGGAAACCAAATCTAGTGCGTGACCTCTTTGTCTTGAGTGGTGCTCTCTCCAAATCTCTGGTACCTTTGTCAGCCTCTGTGCAGAAACCAGACGAACCCCTCAAAGGCTCTCCTTTGTCCACGTCATACTTGATCACAGCGTACGGATAAAACCTCTGCAAGGCAAAAGAAAGGAGCTGAAACGCTGCTCATGGAGCAACAGCTCTTACTTCACAATGCAAAACGTGGAATTTTACCCTGTACAAGAAGCCGTCTCGTCCAACAGCTCCGATCTTTCCGGTGTAATTGAGCAGACTGAAGTTTCCCTCCGTTGCTCCGTAAAACTCTCTGATTTGGATGTTTCCAAACCTTCTTGTGAAGTCCCTCCAAACATCTGCTCTGATCCCGTTTCCTATTGCGAGTCTTACTTTGTGGTCTTGATCATTGAGTTTCTGTTGGGCAAAAACAGTTGTTGACATCTCTGGCGACCTTAATTTGACGTTTAGGTTAGTACCGTTTTAATTCTAACCTTTGGCGTGTTGCAGAGGTAACGCATAGTTTCGCCTATGTACTGTATCACAGTGACGTTATATTTTCTGCAGTCGTCCCAGAAGTTAGATGCAGAAAATTTACTCCTCAAAGCAACAGTGATGCCTGCACACAGGAACACATAATACTGTTTTACACTCATGGATCAGACACACTGTCTCACCGGATGAGATGTTCCTTCGTTATGAAAATAGGAAATGTAGCTTCATTTTACTCAGACCAAAATAATCGTTTGGAGAAGTTCCAACCTTTTCTGTCTGACGTTGCCCCACGGTCCTGAGAAATGAGCTCAAGTATTTTAATAGCATTAGCATTTTAATGTGGGCTGACCAAAACAGGGAGCTTCATCATTTCAGTTCATCTACATACAGCAAAGGCTTCAGACCTCTCTGTGCCGTCAACCTGTGGTCTACAGTACGGCGCAATGACTGTAAGTGTGCTAAAGAACAGACTCTCACGTGACCCTAATCCCAAAAAAATATGTGGATGCATATTATGCCAAATTTTAATTTCTTCAGATTAGCTGAGCAACATTACAATCTTTCCACATTGTCCACCTCAACGGGCAAACCACCCTGGCCAGTCAACCTGTATACTAGAGCACAAAACGTGGACTAATCTGCATCTAAAAATAGTCCTAAAATGTAAATTGTAAAATACTTATGTTTGTGACAATTACATATTTACAACCTCTAAATTCTTTCTCATTAATCACCTTCAACTGAGTGCCACACACAAAAACAACAACAACAGTCT
>JASGAT010323779.1:0-16380 GCA_030220025.1 Chelon auratus | reverse complement strand
AAAAAAAAAACGGCATGTCATAAAATATACAAAGTGCTGCAGCGGCCACGTACATACCAGTAGGAGTACCACTTAGAAACAAGTTATAAACAACCATAACTGTAACTGTAAAAACATATTTACACTGCAAGAACTTTTGTAATTACATTACCAGTGCATTAACCAGGGTCAAAATTAAGTTCTAGCGATATTATTTTTCCACTAAAAAGTCCTAGCTTGGGGATTTGGTCTCCAACTTTGGAGGTGCATGGCTGAACGTTACTGAGTGGTTGAGCACTTGCAGTGTTTTATTTCAGCCACGAGGAGCAACACATACAATGTAAAATCTGTTTACACAGCAGCGCTGCTTGAATGTCCTCCGTGCGTAATGTTTCTGCAGTGTTGCGCAAGTGATGATGCCCGTCCAACATAACGCATGTAATGTTACCATTGTTGTAGAGTCTTCTGCATCACCGCTACCTACTGGACTGGAGTGAAGCAGGCTGTTTAATAGCCCTGTGTGGGGAAAAAAAAGATGAATAAAAATGAAATATAGATAAAGAAGCCTCACCTTTTCATATGTCAACTTGCCAAACTTCCATATCCTATTTATACATTTTGTGTTTAAGTTGCTGCACCGTAGGCCTTTGAGGAAAGTAATTTCAATCCTGTGTATGTGTTGCACATTTCAGAACTGACAATAAAGCTGACTTTGACTTTGATATGTGTTTATACCGCAAACTTTTGAGCTTTGAATACTTTGGTTGGAAAAGAAGCAATAATATCTACTTAATAACACTTCTGAAGGCAAATTTTAAGTTCTTGAAAACCTCTCTCTGAAATGTTATCCATAAAGATCATTTATTAAACACTTATTGTGTATTCTCCTCCTTCCCGGAAAGGAAAGGTCAGTGCGCTCCGGGTGGTAAGATTCTCTAGAATACATGATTTCTCCCTAAATGGCAGTGTGCCGTGTTTGCCAGGAAAATGAGCAAGTAACCATTGGTGCAAATTTACTCACACTGTCAAAGCCAAATTTAATATATTGGTTGAACAGTCAACATTTCAGTTCTCATATAAACTCTCACACACTGTTAATAAACATCTTGTTCTGAAGGCCTGAATCATGTTTTGCGTCAGTATTCTTGTCCTGTGGTACTTGGAGGCTCCCACGTCTCGGGGCTTAAAATGAGGCTGTAATAACATCAAATTGTCAAATAAACAAAAGAAGTGAATCGGCGCCCGTGAAGACAGAAATTAAATAAGCGTATGTCTGACGTTGTTTATTGTGATTGCCGTTTTAATTGAGTCCTTGCTCCTATCCATTCTGGTGGTTCCTGCTGCAGCCGGCTACGTTCCCAAATGAGCCGCTCTGCCATCTCTCACTGTGATTTGGCAGCGAGACGCGTGCGGCACCAGTCAGGAGTTACATTAGTCAGCCCATCTGCTCCTTACAAACTGTGGTTCACACTTGAAAGATGTCTCTCGCACTGGCTACTGCAGGGCGGTGAAAGCCTCAGAATTTGCAGAGAGGATATAGCAGGTTTCTAAGACATATTCAAATAAGAATATAAATTACAGTGTTTGGTTTTTCTTTTCCATCCCCTACTACTTTATTACTGCGTTATTGACCAAATCCTGAGTGTTACCTGTTAAAGGTACTGCCTGTTTTAAAGTGGCAAGTTAATCAGTCAGATTGACTCTTTGTCTTCCTCCATATTCGTCCGCTGAACAACAGAGGGCTCTTAGCCTTTGTCAGTTCCCTACTTCCTATGTTACTGTTGCTAGGTTAGACAAACAAAGCCATACGCAGGTCCATTCACGTAGAAAAACACTGAAACATTGCCCTCTTGTTGGCGGTCAGCAGATCTATCAGAATGTCAATAAAGTGTCAATTGTTCGCTCATGCAAATGGGACGGTTTTTCTGCTCTGGCGCTGTGGTAAATTGAATCTCCAGTCATACACAAAAACAGCTAAAAAAAAACATAAGACATGTAGGGAGGTAAACCCCAGAGGACATGGCGACAATAGTCATCTCTGTGTCTTCAACCCCACCTCACCCATCTCATCAACCTTCTTGACAGAATATATGTCCAAGCTCAGTCCACAATCAATTAAAGAGACTTTGTTAGCATCCAAGCCCATGCCTCTGGTCTCTACTGAAGACGGGGGGTCAGACATTAACCAATTGCCCAATCCATTACAGTGAGCATGTTATGCATGGCTTGTTCTCCTCAAGGATCTGTAATCCAGGAGTTTGGATCTTTTCCCCTACATATGCCCTCCTCCATACCCGCGACCTTCACATTTCATTGCGGGGATGCCGCTTGGAATAGCAACGACACATGTATCTCATCACATGCCTCGATGTAATTCTTTGTACTCGCGTCACATCTCTGTGGACAGTATGCCTCCTGCCTATGATGCCAATTTGAAGCCACACCCTGATTCATATTTGATGCTGTCTTGTATTAAAGGTCAGATGATGCAAATCACAAGTATTCATCAATTCAGTTGTGGGATTTGTGCCTTAGTACAAATATTTAATCTCTTTTTTTGCAGAGATTGTCTCTGAAAGGTTTCACTTTTGGGTCTCTGTGTGTTTGTGTGGATGTGACAAACAAAGGCATATGCTTAATTATGCGCCATGTAACGTGTGTGCTGGTAAGTGGCATGTCTGCGGTTTGTGTGTTTGTTTTCGAAGTGCAGCCGTGTAACACGAAGGCACAGGAGCTGATGACGTGTGGACTGTTATTCCCTTGTTGTCCTACATATGTGTCACGCTTTGTTTTATGCATGGCTGTGGCAGCAGCTGCTTGCGTTTTCTTGGCGGCGGTGAGGTGGATTTACTGAAGCATGCAGCATGTCAAATCCAAATTTCTCAGCATCAAGATACCAAAGATTGTGGCCCATACAAAAAAAAAAAACAAACACCTAGAAATTATGTTCAACTAGTATGAAAGCTGAAAGAAGAAATGTTGGTCAACTCAAGTACCAGATGTTCAGGCAGAATTTTATTGAGTTTAATTTTTAAAATGTTTGTTCACTAAACTAAATAATTGATAATATTTAAGTTTTATGTTTAGGCACTCACTACACATGGTTGAGGTTAGGAGGAGGACATGGAGCTGGTTGCACAAGTTAAGCATTGGGATGATGTAAAAAGATAAACAAGCTAAAGCAGGTCATGCTGCACAAACTCATTTCTGTGTACAGATCTTTATTTCTGTTATTTGTCAGTAAATATTTACTCCTTTTCAAGCGTGAGTACGTCTCATGAAAATCTTAAATTTTCATGACACCTGCCGTCATTTTGATCGTTATTTAAAGAGTGCATATTATTAAAGGAGATACACTCGACTGTAAATCACATTAATTGCTTTCAAAATTGGATATGGGAAAAATAAGTACATACCCGCGGTTATTACGTCGTCAAATACTTCTTACTTGTTTCCGGTGAAAGGTAGAAGCTATTTTATTTAAACTGGTGACATGTAGGGTCTGCTGTTCTCTTTGTTATTGAAGTGTGTGGCGTCATCATGCCGAGATCTGAGGAGCTCTGTAAGACCTTCAGAAAAAAAAAAATGTCTGCTTAAAAAAAAGAAATGCAGGGTTATGTAAAGTGTCAAGAAAAAAAAAAGTCCAAGGTTATCTATCCCTATTTCTAAAACAAAATGTAATTCTCTTCGTGGTGGAGCTACTTTTTCTCTAAGCACAGTTTGAAAAAGGATCAAATGTGTGCTTTTTTTCTTTTTTTTTTACAAGACTGAGGAGTAAAAGAAGTAATGGAATATCACTGGAATATAGTTGACACGGTGTTGTCTCAACTGACATTATTTAACAATAATATACCTTCTCAAAACTCACATTGAATGCCACTCCAGTAAAATTAGTCCAAATAACCAAATAATGTTGGTAATATTAGTATGTAATACTAGCTCTAGAAGACACACAATATCTATTCACACACGTATATTTACACAAAATAAAGACGTACATTTACAAAGGATTAGTGGTTAAGTTAATTGTCTTGTTTGGTCTTCTGAATGTTTGGAAGTCAGGCTGCAGCAGGTGACTCTAAACTACGGCAACTTCCTGTTTACATAGTTTGTTTCAAGCCTTTAAACATTTAAATATAGACTTTTTGTTACCCAGGAAAGTAGGTCATTAGTCTGAAAGTAGCTGGTAGTAAATAGAGGTGTTTTGTTGGCGCATCATGCACAGACCCCGGATGATGATAACAGGTAACTCTGGACTCAACGTGGCATAGCACTAGCGTATTATAACAAAATATTGGCGGAATGAATGAGTTTCGCGGCAGATAATGCGTTATTTAGAGGCGGTGCCCCAGACACTCCCACTATATGGATAAACGCAGATCTAATTATCTCCCGAACGAGTACAAATGACACTAAAGTTATATGCGTGAGTAAACGATTGTACTTTATGCTAGGAATAAGGTCCAGGTTGTAAAAAAACAGTAGTTCCCCTTTAACTCCTAGCTTGGCTGCTTGGAGTCGTAGCATGGAAAATGTTGCATTATTTATGACCTTGGCCCTAACCTTGACTTATGATAGCCGTGGCAATGGACAGTGCGAATGCATAATGATTCTCCGTTGGCAGGGATCACAGCCAATGCACGGTTGATCGATAGATGCTGGTCTCTCTCTCTCTCTGACTGTATTGATTTACCAGTGTGTGCCTGTGAACCAGACCGAACAGTCAAAGAGCTTTGCTCCTCATTACTCAAAGAGCAGTCTAAGCACTGTCACATTTGATGGAAACCACCCGCCCTTTTCCCTGACACGACTACAATGTTGAAGAATGAAAAATGCTATTAAGATCTTTGGGAAGGGATTATTATATCAAATGCCCTCATCCTCCTTTCAGACCAGGCGCACAAAGTCATTTGTATTGTCTCTTAAAAATCCAGCTTCTGCCAAGTTAAGAAGTAATTTTAAAACTTCCCAGACTGATAAAAGACTATCTTTTGCTGCCTTTGGATACATAATAGGTCTGTTTTATCCTCAAGGCAGGCAAAAGAATAGGCTAGAAAATCATGAAAAAAAAATGGGCTGAATGACCTTGAGGAATAGAAACGCTATTAAACATTTAGGAATCCATGTGACTGTGGACATAGGCATGTGCACAACAAGGTCGGTACCTACACAAATTCTTTGGCTCATGATATTAAGTCTGACGACTTGGCTCTCACACCAGGGGGATTTATTCATTCAGCATGGCTATCTAGTTTTTTTCTCATGAACCCATTAATTCTCATAACAGTGTAATCAGGGCGGCACCACCACACTTTCACTTTGTCTGCTACTCAAACCATCAATTTATTTTTTTTCTCCCTGACTCCTTTTGTGGAAACTGCAGAGAATATCAAAACCAAATTTTGTCTGATCTCTTATGCGGTTTACAAGCTAAAATACACCAAACTTGGTCCAGGGGAATTTAAATTTAAATATTTTCTTATAGCTGTTATATATAAACATTGGGGATAATGGAGAAAACAATAGAGAACCAGTGTGAATGGCCAAAAGCTGTTTGATTATCAGTGTTATTACAAAATTAATGTGTTTCTCTTGTTCAGGGTCAAAGCTCTCTGCCTGTCCTTTTATGTTAAGCTGATTGTTCTGTGTTTGATAAGTGGCCTTGCAGACACAAGTCCACTTACTGCAGACACACACACACACACACACACACATGAAAAAACAGACTGGTTCCTTTTCAGTCCCAGCATGTGCCGTGTTCGCTTCTTATCAGGAATGTGAAAAATAGTCTCTGGTTTATGGCTCCTGCATAGTTGGACTGGAAATTAAATAACTTCATCCATTTGACTCCCTTTCTCTTTACAAAACACTTTATGTTATGTTGCCATGGAGACAGAAACCCAGACCAAACTGCCCATGCTTACTGATTTGCCACCGCTGGGGGATTGTTAATATCCGCATGATTTTCTCGCTGCAAAAGGGCAAATTTTCTTTATTTCTTTTTTTAACATTAATCAGATTTGTATGCGAGTCATTAGGTGTGAGTTGACAGTGTTTACACCACAGTCGCCTACACACTAACAGACCTCTAGAAAATTAGTTAAGCAACATGGATCCATATGTGCCAAAATGTACCCCGCCTACCATCAGTCTTTGGAAATTAAATGGAGAAGACGATCAATGGCTGTATTGACGAGTCTGTCTTTAACTCCTAGATTACCATTCCCCGAACTGTCCCACAGTCCCACAGTAAGGTCAATATACAAAGTGGAGTTCAAAAAATAAATTACTAAATTACTACTAAAAAAATTACTACTAAAAAAAATAGTAATTACTTCAAGGGCTTTTCCATCAATATGACTTCTGTAGGAATGAAAAAAAAAGAGGGAGAAAAACATTTGAATCAAGAAAATACACTTTTAATAACATTTACTTAAAAATATGAATATAACAAATATTCATATTATTGTATCATGAAGTGCCTTGTTTGCGTCTATTCATCAACTTTTTTTTTCAATCAGTTAATTTGCTAATTAATTTTGTGATTAATTGTAATTAATCAGACTAAATTTCCCACAGTCCAAGCTGATTTCTTCAATTACTACCTTTTTTTAATTGATGTTCAGCCCACGTTTGGGAAGCTGGAAGCAGACTAGTTAATCACTTAACAGATTAGTTTTCAATCTGAATCTTGAAGTAGTTTCATCCACAGGGCTTCTTCACTTCTAAATGAATGCTGGGGAGTTTAGTGGGGAGTTTAGGTTTTTGTTTGAAACATCTGTGGGTGGTGGCCACCTTAAACTCACATGACTAGGGTCCGTTAACAACCCAACACTCATTTACAATTACAGGAATTGTTCAAAGTACTTCTACTTAAAGACACCTCAACAAGTCCAGTTGCCTTTGCTTTAACTTGTTTTTTTTGGATACACCAGTCTTCCCAGACAATATCTTAGATGGATCAACTAATTGTTTGAGCTCTGATGCGAAACCTGCGTCAGCTCAGGGCTCTTCCCTGTAAGGTGTTATCAGGAAATGATTGGCATACAACTCCTCTCTAGTTTGTTTTTTTTATTTTTATGATAAATGTCTCAAGGCACTTCACGGTACCCTCAGCTCATGACACCCAGAGCATGAAAAACTCCCTTTCAACAGGAAGAAACCTTGATCTCCTGTGGGGAGCCCATTCAGCCTGAGAACAGCTGGGTAGAAACACACAAAAGGACCAGATGTCCTTCCTCTCTAATGAGGGCCTCACTGCGAATAAGCCTTTAGCTTTTTTCATGTTTCATCCTTGACTGTCTCAAATCTTATCTCATTAAATGGGCTATATCCCCAAATATTTGAATGTACACAGTGAGTCACTACCATCTTCACAGTAAATGATAGTATAATCACATCTGTATACTGTGGCGTCACTGCCAGCAACACCATCAAGTGACTGTAAAATAGTGGTAAGCAGCTTTAGAGTACTGAACTGTGATATTTACTGGGAAATGCTCTTCATGTGTTGCGGCATGCTGCCATAGAATCACAATATAAGATGGATGAGGGGGATGTGGAGCTGTAGTCTGTGAGGGAGGTAGAGAGAGGGACTCGAATCTGACTGCGGAAGGAAAGGTCATTTCACATCTGCAGAGAGGAGACAACGTGAAACAAAGCCCGAGTGAAAATGATGACGTCCAAGTTATCAGAGGATCAAGCCCAGAACTGAAATATAGAGACTAATAGTGTTGTTTGTATAGTTTGTATAATAGTGTTGAATTCATGAATAAACTTCTACTACTTCACCTTCAGCTATTTATATACAC
The DNA here is from genome assembly GCA_030220025.1 of Chelon auratus. NCBI lineage: Eukaryota > Metazoa > Chordata > Actinopteri > Mugiliformes > Mugilidae > Chelon > Chelon auratus. Next base: position 8,590 of record JASGAT010323779.1, on the reverse strand, counting down.
TGATCAGGCATAACATTATGACTTCCTAATATAGTGTAGGTCTCCCTTGTGCCTCCAAATGGACATGGGTCTTCTGAGAGTGTCCTGTGGTGTCTGGCAACATAATGTTGTTAGTGGGGGCCTTTGGGTCCTGTGTGTTGAGGGGAGGGGCCTCTGTAGTATGGGATCAAGTGAATTTGGATGCCAGGCAAACATGTTGTCCATGCTTTTTTAGTTGTTCCTAAACCATTTTTTTGTGTGTGTGCCTGTGTCAGGCTGCATCCTGCTGTGGATGGCTGCCGCTGCCACCAAGGAGTGTCATTGCTATGGGGTGGGGGTGCCTGGTCTGGTCTAGGTGGGTGCTACATGTCTAAGTAACATCCACACGAATGCTAGGTCCAAAAGTTTCCCAGCAGAACATTGTATTGTCACAAGATGGTCGATGTTATTTACCTCTCCTGTCAGAGGTTTTAATGTTGTGGCTGATCAGTGTATATAGTTGTTTACGTTATCACTTTAACGTACGTTTATGGCATTCTTCCGTTTTCGTTCAGCACTCAGGGACAGGACTCCAGGTACAGCCCAGGACACTAAAATCATCTGTGGTGTTCCTGAGAAGTTGGAGATCAGACTGAAGCTGACCATGAGGTAACTTTACTTACAGTGTGGGGTTTTTAAAGTCTTTGGGTTTTGTACGTCCTTCCCCCAGCTATGTGTCCAGTGCTTTCCACTGTGTTTTATTTCCCCGTTTCATAGTGACATTCGATTAAAATACATGATCCACACTATATTCATTTCACAAAAGTTTAATAAAGTACATTTTCTTCTGATATTCAATCCTCAACTAATCATTTCCTCATATAATAATTCATGGTTACATACTAATCATGACTTTCTTTTAGCTCTTTTGCCTCATTGTCCTTTTCAACCCCCATCTCCCCTGACTGTTGTTCTCTCTCCACCGTGTTCTTCTTCTACAGCTTTGGATTTCTTTTTGGCCAGATACTTGTGACATACAGGCAGAACAGTTGACCCCGGTTGACACTCTGGATTTTTTGTTGAATGGGGCTAGCTGTGGATGTTTTTCCGTGCACAGGCTTTTCTTATCTTTATTTTTTTCCCCCCATTCTCTCTGGGCTATGGCATGACCTTCTCCGTTTTAGCAGCTTGCAGTCGTCTAAATTTGGTGTTGAGAGGCCTGCCTCCTAAATCTTGCATTTTTTTCTCTGGCCTATTTGACAGTTCAGATCCTTATGGGAGAGGAGGTTTATTGAAATATGTTCCAGCAATAGCTTTTTTTGTAAACACGGTCTAGTAAAGTCTATTTTATTCACACAGTTTTACTATATCGGTAGTCTGGCTGTCTTTTTATATAGCATGTTCCTCACAGTGAGAGGTTATTCCCATGCACTAGGACTGTTTTTTTTTAAGGCAGTGCAAGAGGTCAATAGGCTTTTTGGATCAGTGTCATGTGCTTTAAGAGGATTTTCTGAGTATGTTCATAGTTGAGTGCTAGATGTTTCCATAGTTGGAGGAAAATGTAGAGACTGTGGGCTTTTCGTTTGGGTTTCACATGTCAAAATTCAAAACCTAGGGTAGCACAATAATAATAATAAAGGAGATTTTTTAGCCTTGAATACCATTTGAACTTGTTAATCCTGTGGACATCGTCCTAAACCACAGACAGCAACAGGCTCCGTTGATGAAGGCTGTCAGTATTAATCATAAACAACACTGATTTTGCATTTCCGTCATTAATCACAGCTGTAACAAAGGCTGACACTTGAGACTCTTCTTTGAGGCGGTTCTATCAACACGTGGCGACTAAGTGTTTTGTTTTGTTTTTTCGCCCGAGTGGAAATAAGGTGACTGATCCTGGAGCTTGTTTGCTTTGTTAGCAATATGGAGGGAAGCATCTTTTTATCCAGCACACACATGAAGAGAGCGTGCATTGATTCACGAACTGGTGCGCGCTTGCTTTCAGCACCATGGAGAGCAACACCCCCTCAACAACAAGAAAGAAGAACCACAACAGAAGCACACGCATATGTTAATATTGTGATTTCATTTATTGCTAGAAAGGGAACATCTTGTCGTCCACTGTTGTTTGTTGCCAGATGATTTAGATTGCATAGCTCAGAGCTCCGATTTAGTGAGGAAACTGAAGCTAACTGATGACACAGAAGACATAAACAGAATTCAAAAAAGAAAACACTACCTTTCCTGGTGGAAATTTTCCTATATGTTTCAGGAGAACTGTTGGATTCATCGTGATTCCTAAAGGTGGCATGACTGGTCTGTTGTCATTCCCACTGATAAAAACGGTTCTTATGAGTCCTTGAAGTAAAAATATAACTTATATTATATTATATATTATATTATATAAGTTATATAGTTGATTTTGATTGACATCGATAATATATCATAAGAATATTTATTTATTTTTTGTTAAATCTGTGATGTTAAACAACAAGTCACTTAAAAATATCGAAAACTTAACTTTAAGGGTGGGATGAGTCCGGCCTCACATTATGTGGCCCAGAGGGCCACCTGTGCCGGCTTCAAGCCAGATCTGGGCCAAATGTCTCTGCTTCTATGTGAGTTGAATCAAACAGGTGTGGATGTGATTGCATCAAGTGTTTTTGTTTCCCCACACAAGGGTCACTGCTCGACATCAAGCGCAAAGTTAATTTCCTATTGGGTGGGTGGTGGACGTATGTCAGACATATGCGCGCCGTGGGCGGGTGTCGGCGTGTTTGTAAGAAGAAAAAAAAAAAACACACAGAGGGGAGTGCAGCGCTTCAGCGTGTGGATACGCAGAAAAAAGGTGATGGTTAGGAGAGATGCAAGTGGCGTCGGCCTCAGCTCTCCAAAGCTGTGAGCTTTGGCTGGGAGTGGCGTGGCGCACTCTGCCCCTCCATCCGGACCGACAGCCACCTGTATGGATGGCCAGACCTCCAGCGTGATCCGGTCGCCCTCATCAGACAGGCACAGGGGCAGAGACGCGTCTAACACCGGGGGTAATGCCGAGGTGGAGAAGGGAGTCATGACGGTAGAAAACATGCTGGAAGAGTCCGCCGTGCTCTCGGTGCCTCACCTGTCTGCGGATCGATATGAGCGCAGCCGCCGGGGATGCTGCGAGAGGGTGGTCATCAACATTTCGGGTTTGCGCTTCGAGACGCAACTTAAAACTTTCAACCAGTTCCCAGACACGCTGTTGGGCGACCCCAGGAAAAGGATGCGCTACTTTGACCCACTGAGGAACGAGTACTTCTTCGACAGGAACAGACCCAGTTTTGATGCCATCCTGTACTACTACCAGTCAGGGGGGCGCATACGGAGACCTGTTAACGTCCCCATTGATATTTTCTCAGAGGAGATCAGGTTTTACCAACTCGGAGAGGAGGCCATGGAGAAATTCCGTGAGGATGAAGGGTTTATAAAAGAAGAGGAGCGCATACTCCCTAAAAATGATTTCCAAAAGCAGGTTTGGCTGTTGTTTGAGTATCCTGAAAGCTCCGGACCAGCAAGAGGAATAGCAATTGTTTCAGTGCTGGTTATTTTGATTTCAATTGTTATTTTCTGCATGGAGACTCTGCCGGAATTTCGGGATGAAAGAGACCACACCAAAGTGGCCCGTACAGTTAATGGCACTGCTGTATACGTGCCAAGTCCGTTCACAGATCCGTTCTTTGTGATAGAGACGCTGTGTATTATATGGTTCTCATTCGAGTTGCTGGTCAGGTTTTTCGCCTCCCCCAGTAAAACTTCTTTCTCCAAAAACATCATGAATATCATTGACATCGTTGCCATAATCCCCTACTTTATCACTCTGGGGACAGAGCTGGCTGAGACGCAAACCAACGGCGGTCAGCAGGCGATGTCCCTCGCCATCCTGAGGGTGATCAGACTGGTCAGGGTCTTTCGTATTTTTAAGCTCTCACGACACTCAAAGGGGCTTCAGATTTTGGGACAAACCCTTAAAGCCAGCATGAGGGAGCTCGGCTTGCTCATATTTTTTCTTTTCATTGGAGTTATCCTCTTCTCCAGCGCGGTTTACTTCGCAGAAGCAGACGACCCCGCGTCGGGCTTCACCAGCATCCCAGACGCGTTTTGGTGGGCAGTTGTCACCATGACCACAGTCGGATACGGAGACATGCATCCGGTGACAATCGGTGGTAAAGTAGTGGGGTCGCTGTGCGCAATAGCGGGCGTGCTGACCATTGCCTTACCCGTGCCAGTGATTGTGTCCAATTTCAACTACTTTTACCACAGGGAGACCGACGGAGAGGAGCACCCACAGTACACGCACACAGGCAGCTGTGAGCACCTCCCCTCAGAGGAGCTGAGGAGGTCGTGCAGCTCCACGTCTCTCAGCAAGTCAGAGTGCACGGTGATAGAGGAGGGCATCAACAGTGCGTTCAGACAGCCCAACTACACCACGGAAAACAACCAGAACTGCGTGAACATCAAAAAGATTTTCTCGGACGTGTAAATGAGCCCCGCGATGGATCATGTGCGAAGCACGAAGAAACAGTTAGCTGCAATATTGTTATTTTTTATATATGTATATATATATATAAATATCCAATGGTAATGTGTCGGTGCATATCTGTGGATGAACGCTGCAAATGTTTCATTTAAGCAGGTGAAAAAGAATACAATGTAGACTCACGTTTTCTTGAGTATCTCTAAGAGGTCAGTAACTATTAAAATCGCCTAAAAGTCATTTGCACATGCAGGAAAAGTGATGATAAATATGAACACGATTTGTTTCAGTGTATAGAGCCAGTCGATGCCTACATATCTTGATGTTATGCTGCTGGTGTTCATGATACACGTGTAGCGTATGTTGAATCTACCAGTCAAAAACGACGTCTCGTGCTCTGTGGAAAGAAGTAGTCTCGTTGTCCTGTAGTGTAATCAATAGACTATGATAACCTATATAGCCAAATATCTGTTTAGGTTATATTTAATATCAGAATCTGTCGAGATGTTTGACTCTGATTAATATTCAGGTAACAAAGCACCGAGTGGTCTATTATCATAAATTATGGAGTGGAGTCTCTTTTAGTTTTTTTTTCTCTGCGTAAAGTTGTATTTTTTATCCAGAATTGCCTATATAGCCTATATATTAAATACATTAAATAAATGTCAAATGAGTGATTCTGGCTCAAACTGTTTTATCCAAAGAGAGAAGGTGGATTTATTTATTTATTTATTTACTGCAACACGAAAACTGTGAATGTTTGAGGTCATGCGCTGACAAGTGATGACAGGATGATGAGAGAAGTGAGGACGTGCAGCGCGTCCCCGCCTCGTGCTTCATAGAACACGCCTTGTGATGCAGTCTCCATGGCAACGGTGGTTTCCTGGGTAACCCCCTCTAATGTGTCCATGGCATTGTGTTGCGATTTCACAAAGACTTTCCAACTGTGATTGGTTGTCACCTTCTATGTCCTTGGACGGGGGGCGGGGTGGCGATGATGCAACTATGGAAGATGCATATATTTATTTGTTTCGTTCAATAATTTTCTACATTTCTCAAAGGTGGTTGGATCAGTGAATTCAAGAGAAGTTAGCCTGTGGCCTCAGTCAGTGCATGGGTACACATTTAGCAATATGAGCACCATGAAAAGCGGTCGTATTAGTTCTCCTGTTTTCTTTCACTGAAACAACATCGTCTGCTTTTCAGATGGGAGCACCATTCTCTGAGTTGGCATGCCAACTAGGTCTGACGTCAGCTATCTTTCATCCCCTCCAGCAGACGCTCGCACACGACGTGAGCTTGTAGTACAAAGTGGCTGAAAGCTGAGGTGTCGCACACAAACAAGCGGCAGAACTCAAAGGGCTCTGGAAATCGATCAGAGCTCTACCTCAGTTTCATTTATCGTGCTAGCTCGGAGCACGTTCCAAGCATCAGTAGCAGAGTTCAAGTTTATTATGGTCATTGTTTTTGAGATTGACACATCTAGTCTTTAGAAGGCTAGAAGTGGAAAAATAAGTTGTACGTGACGTCTTCAGATCTCTTGTTTTATCTGGTTAATGGTGCAAAAACCTGCAAAACATTAAAAATTAAGAAAAGCCATAAACCTTAGCATTTGAAGCTTGAACTGGTTTTTCTTCTTCTTCTTCTTCTTCTTCTTCTTCTTTTTTTGCTTAACAAACTATTTCCACAGCAACATTCAAAGCAGCTGTTTCATCACATAGTTATTTCAGCTCTAATTGTTTTTTATTTGGGTTAATTAGGAGTGAGCTTTAAATTGTCATTTGTTTGTATTCATGAGTTGTAACACCAGAGTTTGTTTCACAGGCAAAGAAGACAGCAGAGACTCTATAAACTATTTGTTGTATCATTAAGTAGTTCAGTTGTTGTTCCTAATGAGTCTGAATTGCAGGCTTGTTTAGTTTCAGTCTGAACTCAGTTGTTAAATCCACTGAGAGTTCATTGCTCTAAACGTAGCACAGCACTGCCCTCTAGCGGATCAACTGCATTACTGCTGTTAGGAATATCTCTGTGAAGGACCTCAGTCATCCAGGTAGAGCCAAAAAAACAAGCTGAAACAGGAGCAGCAGGGCTTGCAGACTGCTAGGAAGGAGTTTTACACTCACTTGCCAGTTCATTAGGTACACTAGTGACAACAAATGCATTTTAATATAACAGTCCCTCACGTAATCTCAGCTTCATGAAGGTTATGGTATTCAATATGAGTTTAAAGTAGCTGAGAGAGTTGTCAATACAACAGTGTTTTCATTTTGGAGGCTGTGGTTTGTAGTGCCACTGGATTGCGCCGTGCCGTTACGACACATTTCTGTTATTCCGTCAACCCCATTTTAATCAGAGGGCTAGGCCTAATAACAGAAACACTTTTGGGTTTAATATAGTGTGATCATATAGTGGAATTACCATCTTCATGATGCTGTTTCAATATATCTGAACATTATAACAGTCACGAAAATGGATGAGATGTAGGCTATTAGAATGCATTTGTTGTGTATATTGAGATTATGATAGTAGTACTTAAAATATTTCCATGGTCTCTTTATAAATGTGCTAGCTAGTTCTCATGAAACCCATGTATTGTTTGAACTAACTTGTTTATAATGGAGTCTCTTTAACAGCTCCAAAAATGGTTGCTTAATTGATTCATACTTAATGACTTGTTTTTTATGAGAATTGCTTGAGGACATAATTTTAAACGGATGGTATTCAGATCAGTCAGTGAGAAGTCTGCTACAGAAGATGATGCATTATTTCTGTTTGTACAGGAAACTATAAATGTGCATTGAAAATAACGTGGTTGATTGGAGATGAGGCTAAGGTTTGGCCAGGTCTGTTTTCTTGTGGTCAGGTTGGATTTATTATTTTAAATGTCAAACTGTGACTAAAACGGTGTGAATTAATAATGTGAGCACTGTGAGGATCTGAATGCTCATTTCTTGTACAGACCTGTTGTGAAATACAAAAACACAACATTCGAAGAACGGAAGTCTGTAGAAGTGGGTCAAACTAATCTGTAGTATGACTGTTCAGACATATTCAGTTTCTCAGATTTTAACCCGTCAGCTGCTTCTCTGCTGAGTCTTGTGTTTTTCATTTAGCTCTGCCGAGGCACAAGTCCTGCAGACCAGATACCATGTGTCCCAACAGCCCCAGGTGGGTTGTCTCAGAACTGCTGAGTGGCTTTGAACCCCCCCATCTCCAGGAATTACAGCCCTTCTCTGGTGTATTTTTAACCAGAGGAATATGAAATTGTGCCTCCAAATTACACAGCGCAGTTAATCACCTCCTGCCTAGCGTGACGGCAGCACTAGCCGGGGACACCTGCATTTCAGCCTGCCTTCCTCTGTTGTACTTTGTGGAGAGGTAAGGGCAACATTAGAAGCAAACTTGCTATACATAATAGGACAGAATAATTTGAGATGAATGATGCTTTAATAAAATAAGTTTAATCAGTCATTCCTGCATTTAGGCTTACCAAGCATATCAGGAATATAACAACCTAATTACACAAGACATACTGTATATACCTACAGCACAGAGAGCACCTGCATTAAGATAGTTTGTAGTTCCTGTCATGACTGTAGCACAGAGGACGGGATATATATAGGACATATGAATATCAAATGCTGATGTTAAAGCTGCAACGTTTCAGTGTTAGTAATGAATCAGATTCCTACACATACATCTTTAATCTTTAACTGATACTATTAAATAATCATCAGTTAACTCTCCAATGATCCTGAGGTGCCAAGAAACACACATCCAATTGTGTTTTTATGTTACTCCATTGACTGGATGTGTCAGTAAGCAGTTGTTTGTCACAACACACGAAGGGCTAATATGTCACTGTTATTGCTGCTCTAGCTCATTGGACATATTTGTAGTCTTGTTTGATTGGATTAGACAGACTCTAATTAAAATATCTAGGCAGCGTTAGACTCTTTTGCTGAGGCCACAGAGTTTTGTTCCAGGACATGTTTCTATTTTACTAAGTCATTTCTCAGAGAGGATCGTCTTGGTTTCTCAAACACGTGCTTTTTTTAAAACGTACCTATCGTTTGTTATATAATTATGAGACATGGTTGTCATTATAGATGTAAAAAAAAA